>JAPDSC010138287.1:0-30904 GCA_026290005.1 Latrodectus geometricus
ATGAAACAAAATCTATACATAAAGCAAAGACAGATATTGAATGTAAACCAAAATAGAATATCAGTGCATCGTGCATTATTAAAGGCAAGCATGCAACCCTTTTCCGGAATACGAAACGGGATTGATTTTTACTTTGTTGTCGTATAAATTGTTCGGCCGAATGAGAAGCGCCTGGGAGCTTCATCATTTTGTACTTTCGTCCTTTATGTGACCTTGATGCGTTAAAGGACAGTATTATCGTTTAGTTCAGGAATTTTATGAGATTCGCTTTGCCGAATTCGAAATGCATTTGCGATGTAGCAATGATTTATTCTGTGTCAATTGGTTTTTCACGCTATGTCGATTATTCAAAGTTGTAGGATAAAAGTAATTATCGGAGCCTTCAAAATGTCTAAGATACGATTATTATAAGGTGATTCGATGATTATTTTAGATCTTTATGAATAGTTATATTCTTTGGTATAATAATATTTGTATCGTTTCACAAATGAATTATTTTTTTGTTAAAAGAAGCCATCAAAGTATTTCATGTTTTTTTTTATAAGTACCACATTTGTCACAAGAAATCAAGTTTGATAAGAATATTTCAGTGATTTTTTTTGTGATATTTCAGTGATTTTTTTTATTTAAGAAAATTCCTATTTTGTTTAATTTACTTTGAGATTATTCATCCAAAATGAAATTATATCGATTATTTAAAATTATTTCTGGTAATGTTATATTTTCATTTGCATTGTATGGTACGATATCACTGATAAATGAAATAATACACTTTTAGCTATTAAAATAAATCATGATTCAGTTTTATTATTAAATTCTAAAATCAATGTAAATACTATTAATGTTACATTAAATTGAAACATCTAGCAAATTTTATCGTTATCAAGAAAATCCTAAATCAGATTTATTTAATACGGATTTCTTTCTATACTCTTTTATTAAGCAAAAAATTAGTTTTTTAAAATTTCTGGTATTGAATATTTGTTACTAAAAACGATTTGTGTGTGATCACAGTATATTATATATGGCATTAATACTATTATGCAAACCTTGTATGTATTGCTTGTTTTAAAATGGGGTAAGGAGTGATATAAAAAAACGAATATGAAGAATGTAAAGTATAAGAGTTGACTTCGCAAATTTATTTTGAAATATTATATTGCATACAAATTAATCTTAATATTCTGCATGCTCTATTACTTATGCGTAATTATAGTAAAAATGTTAAGTAAATAATATGCGTAATTATAGTAAAAATAATATGCGTAATTATAGTAAAAATTAAAGTAAATTTCCTTTCAAATACAGCTGATTCAAAAGTGCTGCACAAATTAATCACGTGTAACTAAATCACGAGTATAATTTCACCTATCATTATTATATTTAACATTACAAAATGCATATAACGTAATACGCATTTGTTCTTAATCACTGGCATGTAATTCTGTAATTAAGTTATTTAATATTTATTTGTATAATAGTTCTTAATGAAAGACTTTTAACTAAATGATAAGTAAAATTCAATGCAATAAGTTATTCAATTATGAAATGAAAAGATTTTTTTCATCATTGCACTTAACTTCATACTTTATTATTTGATATTTATGTTAGTATAATAAACACTAAGTGTTTGTTGGAAGGAAATATTAATGTACTTCGCATAATCTATGTTATAAAATTAAATAAAGTATTAGAATGGAAGTATTTTATTATCACCATTAAGATCGAAATTTTATAATTAAAGTAAATTTCTAGGATTCATGAATTTCGTTCTGTAAAAACAGAATTTAATTAATACATAAATCAATCTGTCAAAATAGTTGATTGATTTAAACAACCACTTTGTTTTAAAATCTAATTATATGATTTTAATTTTTTCTTTTACTATCATTTATTAATTCTGATAAAACGTTAACTATTTCAAATTAGCATGGCATTTTATATGGACACATTTTTGCATTCTCATAGCTATAGGACCACAACATTATATTTATTTTGTTTGAAAAATCTCATTATTCTGACATGAACTTTCTTAATGATATTGCAAATGATGATCTGGGTACCAAACCTAAAGTAAATCCAAAATGAGATTTTCCTGCTCTTTCTGCTTCTCAGTTCTAGGAACATATTCACTGATCACTGATATTCTTAATGCTTTTAAATTTCCAATTATGCTGATAACGTGGTTCTTAATATGAATTAATTTCAATGAAATTAATTGATAATAAATTCACAGTGTGTTGCATACTAATCATATTCAAAGCGATATGCAACCTAAAAATTAAATTAAATTAGAAAATTGAATACTACATAATTTCTTCTTTATTTTAGGACAACCTGTAGATGGTAAGATCATAGTGTTCTAAAATAGATGACTAATTAAATAGTGTTCTAATTTAGTTCTAATGATGATTAATATAGCGTTCTAATAATTAGTCATAGAAATGAATCACATCCTTTCATTCTACATAAACATGCGCAGTTTTCATTCTAGAAACCCCATGACCACATATTCCGTTATGGAACGAAGAGGGCGGATATTCATTTCCTGTACCGTGTCCCCTACCAGAACGAATGCTCGTCTCTCTGAGTTACTCGCGCCTTTAACATCGCAAGCGGGAAAATTCGAGCATAATTTATCCAGTTTTAATTACGCTTTCTAATCTTGGTGAAAACGTACAGAAGGGTACCCAGGAATCTGCAGAAGCTGCGTAACATCCATGGCAAGTTTCTCAGTGTGACTAGATCCACATTTCAACGAGAAGGGAACTCTGAGAGAGTGGACGTTAGTGTTGCTGTAGATAATTTCGAAGGTGTTTCGGAAAATTAATTCGAGGTAATGTCTAGCAAAGTGTCAGGGAGCTGGTTTGTTGATGAATAACTTAACAAAGGTATTTTCATTAATTTTGTAAACTCAAAATATTATTAAGAACAGTAATACATCAAAAAAGAGAGCTTAAATATAAACTTAAAATGAAATTTTATTATTTTAATTACCTTAAACAACAAACTGCTTAGATTTCACGTTGAAATTGTAATTGATTGCCTAAATATTTGATAGAACTCTCTATCATAAACGATATTGTCTTTTAGACTAATAATATTGCTAAAGAACAGGCGAAAGGCTTGTACAAACATTAGAGTAAATACATTCCATTGCTATACTCAATTTAAATTTTAAATGAATTAGTTTAAAATATCATTTGACGAAACATGTAAAAGTAACAATTTTTGTAAAAATATATCTACAATAAGTTATTTGGTGTAAATCAAGTTTATTTTAAGCGATTTCATTAAATTTCAATAATTTCTATTAAGTAACTGTGCGATCTAAGCATATTTTTTATGAAATTATGAATATGTGCCAATGATGAAACCAATATGAATGATTTTTTTTATTAAATTATAGTTGTTAAGGTCACTTTTTTTTAAATTTTATTTTGAGTAAAATACATAAAAAAACGACTTTACATGACTAACGTCAATGAGAAATTGAAATTTCTATTTTCTTAAATTAGAATTACTAGTGAAATCTTATTATCACTTAAAAATTAATTATTATATTTAAATATAAAAAAGAACAACAAAATTACTTCTATATTATCTTATAAACGTAAGCCAATGATGACAAACGTAGTCAGGAGACATTTGTATATAGTTTACTTTAAAATAGCTTTGTTGACATAATGTTGATAGTTTTAAAACCATATCTATATAAAAAATTCAACACTTTATAAGTGAGTTTACAGCGAAATCTTGTATTTTTCAGGACAAACACAAATACAACTATATTGAAAAAATCAAATTTTCCTAACATGCAATATAATTATTGTGTTGGTAGTATTTATTGTAAAAGTAATAAATGCTTTCAAACTCAATAATATTTAGCTACATTTGATAGCAGTTTAAAACTAAATAACACACTAGAAGATGGTTTGAAATTACTCAATAATAATTTGAAGGAACTTTCATTTTGGTAGAATAAAATTAGACTGCATTTTTCTTTTTCACAAACTTCTACAATCAACTGTTAATTACTTAACGAAACTACTCAAAGGAGATGAACGGATAAATTGCAATTGGATTATTAGTCTGTGCGAAAGATCTAATTTCCTGAAAGTTGACTATCACGTTGAAGAATCCGGAAGCGAATCTCTACCTGAGTATCATCAGCCTTTATCAATTCATCTCCTTATAATCAAAGAATTAAAGCATATGAATGATATTTAATCATTTTAAAGGTGGTTTAAAACTTAATAACATATTCAGATCTCGTTCAATATCTCTTATAAAAATAATTTTGTAAAAAATTTCACTTCAAAAAATAAAAAGAAAAAAAATCTTTTCTAAGACTTCTATGTGACTATAAATACTTTAACGGAACTACTCAAGAGAACCAATGAACTGCAATTGGATTATCATTCTGTGTGAAAGATCTAATTTCCTGAAAGCTAACTTGCAATTTGTTTTAAGATCAGACAAGAGAACGGTCCGGAAGCGAATATCTCACTGAGTATCATCAACCTTTATCTTTTCATTAACGTACATTCACTGAAATAAAATAAACCAAGAAAGTTTTCTTTACTAAGGATCCCTAACTAAGACTTCTTCTAGTTTTAGACAAAAAATAAGTACAGAAATAGGAATTTCAAATATCTGAATTATTTATTAAATTTTCTTATATAATTTGTGAGTAAAAAAAAGATATATCTTCAAAATTATTCAATGAAATTTAATAATAAATAGTAAATTTTAGCAAACTGATAAATATTTAAATACTTATAATAATTTAATAAATTATGGCCAGAAAATCATAAATAAGTCATATTTTAATATAATATAATATATATATATATATATATATATAATTCTAATAATATAACAGTAGAAATTAAAATACATAATATCTATTATAAATCTTTGTTTAAATAACTTAACACAAATGAAAATTTCTTAGTGTGTACCATAAATAATTCATTAATAAATTTATATTCTGAAATAGTTCAAAACAATACATTTAAATATTAACAGGTTATTTTTTATTAAGTAAATGTTAATTTCAAGACAATTATTCTTTATGAACGCGCAACGATTTTCTTTATAAATCTAAAACATTTAAACTCTTTATAGTAATTACAATTCTGGTTTTTATGGACGAAAATCATGTGAGTTTTGGAAAAGATGGAAATAGCTTGATTATCTTGTTAAGACATTTATATTTATTATATCATCTCATTTCATTACATTTTATAATTAATTTACAAGATTGTTTATGATTTGAAGTTTAATATTGCTTATCTAATTAATTTAGCAATTTTGTATGGTATTAAAAAATAAATTACTTTGTAATGATAATTTTTGGTTTTTGGTTAATGTCCAATTTTTATTTTTAAGTAAGAGGAGAACATCAATGCACACTGGAGCTCAGTGGTTGTAATTTGTAGAATATCTTTAATATACTACAGATTTTTTAAAAATAATTTAATCAATTTTAATTTATATCAGTATCTTATAAATCCAAAAACAACTTTCACTTATTTCAAATTTGCTTATCATACATTATATCTAATCACAGAATGTATTTAGATTTTCTACTTTAAGTTCATTTCTAAATGTTTGTAGTGGATTAAAAATTAAAATTAATTGTACAGAAGTTTGTGGACAGAGGAATCTCCTCCCTATGTGTGAATTGAGAATTATGCCTCAATTAAATTATGTTTTAAATTTAATTCTCATTTTCTCAGACAAAAAGATAAATTATTTTCTCGGGAGCAGAAACATTTATAAAGGACGGCTTTCAACCGTCTAAAGAATTGATATATAAGAACTATTCATTTTCAAAATTAACTATCTATTAAAAGTTAATTTTGAAACTGAATAGTTCTTACATCAATTCTTCTTAAATAATATACTTTATGCTCTTCATTATTAATTATAAATAATTTTTGGTTGTAAAAGTATCTACAACAGTGGTTCTCCACAAGTGTGCCGAGGCTCTTTTTTATGCTACCCAATTCCTTATGAGTGCTGCCAAATATTAAAAATGCACATAGTAAAAATTTTATATATTTTTTTAAGGAATAAAGCTTTTTTAAATGAAAGAAAAGTACTCTGTAAAAGAAAACTTGCTTTTACAGTTAAGTACCCTGTTTTTTGCAGTTAAAAACTGTTGTTATCTCTGATAACAGTGATCTTTCATAATGTAAAGTATTTGCCCCTAGTGAAAAAATTTCAAGTTTTCTAAGCATCTACACATTTACAATTTCCTTCATTCTATTTGTGTGAATTCCGATGTTCAGTATTAAACTACAAAAAAGTGAAAACATTTCTCATCTTTAAGTATAGAAAAGACGATTTAAGAATAGCATTATCATTTTTACTTCTAAATATAAATGAAATTATAAAAAAAATGAAGCTTCAATTTCTCATTAAATGTATTCTTATTACTACATTGAAATTAAAAACCAATTGTTTTTAATTACAATATATTAATAAGATGTTTTACTATTGTAGCAATAATATAATTACATACTGCTTTTATACTACATCATATATATATAATTTTACATTCACAAAATTACTATCATACATTTTATTCAATGCAAATTATGGGTCAGTAAACAACTTTTAAGCTTATCTATTTCTTGGTGAGCCGCCAAATTTTTAAATCGTTAAAAGTGTGCCTCAACAACAACAAAAAAAGGCTGAGAGTCATTAATCTAGAAAAATGATTTCATAACAATAGCGCAAGTTTGAAATATCTTGCCGAATGTTGAAATGTATAGATGTTTTAGACATTTCAATTGATACGTTACGCTAAGAGGGTTAAATATATTACAGTATATAATATTTTGAGAAAGACAAATAAAATAATTTAAAAATTGATTATTTTGGACACTATTTATGTTTGTTTTATGTTTGGCATACTTTGTTTGACGTCATCCAACAAATTACATTTTAACAACTTTCTATAGTATATTTTAAATTTTCTGATAATTTTAAAATTTAGTATAATCATAGCGTATAAATAGTTCCAGAAAATATTTCAAAATTTCTATTTTAAAATTTTCGAAATTTTTCTAATAGTTTTGGAGAAAATAAATTTAAAATTTTCTCATTATTGCTCATATTTGTATAATGCAAATTAAAGTCAAATAGGTTTATGCTAAAACTGTCATTATACAAATAAATCTATAAGAAATTATTGTAATATCAGCCCTATAAAAAAGTTTTTAACAATGATAAATTTCTTATTTTGGTTTTTGTATATTTTCATTGAATAATAAGAAGCTGGATTATCATACTAATTTTCCTACTTTGTTTATGTCAAATACGATTTGCCTAGAACGATTGATCACTAGAACATTAATGATTATCAGAATGTTTAATAATTGATATAACTGTTGATACACACATACTTATGATCATTTTAACATTTTTACTTAACGTAAATTTAAATAATAATTTAGAACTAGTGTATTTTCAAGGTGCTATAAATGAATAAATAACATAGAAACTATGAAATCTTAAATGATATATATTATCAAAATAAAATTGGAAATCATATTATAATTTAACAAGTAAAATATTCCACATTATATTCTAAAATTTCAATTTAAACCATTCTAACAGTAATTAAATCTATGATAATAATTTAATGTCCCTTGGGTTGCCATGGAGAGACACGCCAATACAGATTATATAGAAGTTTCCTTTTAAACTAATTAACCAAAAGTAAATTTTTAACTCAAAAAAATAATAAATGAAATTTCATATACACAATACACTCTATATAAGTTGTTATTTATTAACAATTTGAATTCTGAAAGAAATTTGAATTCTAAATAGGGAAATTCCATATTTCATCAATAATTTTATATAAATTAAATGCCATGCCCATGTTTTGTTTAAATTAAGTTTATGTCGAACATTTGCCCTACATTTGGAAACAATAATAAATGGATCGGAATAAAAACTTCTATCATTTGCAATGCTCGAGTGGGAGCTGTCCCTAATTATAGATGGATCACTTTAAAGAATGGAACAAAAGGCTGCATTTGTCCTCGAAATGCATGGAGGAAATCGGAATTTCTCCAATGTTCTACAGAATTTGAAAACGACTTTGGTGTAATCGGGTCTGAATGCTGCCTAGAATTTGTAGCAAACGCATTTCGTATTATGTTGAAATGGCTCTATTTTTTTCGCTGTTATTTTCAGCATTTTTTATGGTCTCTGCTCCCGAAACTCGAATATTCAGCGAACTGGAACATATTTTTCTCGGATAAATTTTCTCTAGAGATGAAATTGGCTCTGAATTCTGGAATATTTTTTCTGCTTGAGTTTAGCCTCCAGATGTAACGAAATGTAAAACATAGCATGTTATGAGAAATCTTTTGAAAAGTTTGTCTTAAAATAGAAAAGCGTTATATGATGTTAAAAAAGTGAAACTTTGGCAGAAAAATATCTAAAATGCTATATATTTGTACAATGTTTGATAAAACAATACTGATTTCATCAGTTATTTTTTTATATATATTTTAATAAGTATATTATAATGATATATGATTTTAATGTTTAATTATTGACTAATTTAACATATCCGAATAGAATATTTTGTTTATCTTACAAAATATTTATTAATAAAGATCATTAGCTTATAAATTTTTAATCAAGTTGGTTTAAATTATAGTTAGAAATACAGGGATATCTATCTCCTAAAGGAAAAACTAAGTTATTTATTATTTTTGATTTTACATTGAAATTAATAATAATTTCATTACTACGTTTAACTCAGTTGTTTTGTAAAAGTTCCCAAAACACGTCTATGATTTTTGTGATTCTATGCGTCTAAAAATATATCCCATGTCTCCTATCTAGATATATTTTTGAAGAGTGAAATTAGTTAAACACATTTTGTTGAATATTTATTAGAACCAACTTGTAACGAATGAAAAATATAGATTCACAACAAAATTTGGATTATATAAAATATTTATTTTGAGGAATTTCAGACTAATATTCTATTGTTTTTAATAGTTTATTTTAAAATGATTGTATTTTATTGAACAATTGTATATTAGGTTTTGTACAGTTAACAAAAAATATTTATGATTAATTATAAATTTTTATAAAACAAAAATACACCATGATCACAAGTCAATTTTGATCAATAAATTAAAAATATATGTTTAAAAATCTAATGTCGTAATTAATTTACAATAAAATGTACAAAATTTAATTAATAAAGAAAATTTGTAAGTTAGTATTTAAAAATAGCTATTTATATTTTGAAGTAAAATTAATGATAATTTATGTTTTTAATTAGCACAAATATAGAATTATAGATTTAAACGTAAGCAAATGCATACGTTACCAAAAAAAGAACGTTAACAAGAACATTGTTTCATACCAAAAATTTCATATGCTTTTTATACTATCAAGCACTGTTAGTCTAACCCTAGGGTGATTTATGTCAATAGAATTACTGGAAAAAGAAAGTAATTTAAACGAAAATTTAAATTGGACACTTACTTTATTCTGATTAATTGATACAATTAATATATATTTCTGGTTCAGATGAAAAATCTAATTTGTTAAGTATACGGATTGAAATTATTTTTATAATATTCTTACTATTAATTTTTATATTGTTAAAAGTATGTTTTAAAATCATTTATAATTTTTAACCATTGGTAAAATAATACCATGAGCATATAAAAACTTCAAAACTTATTCACTTGGTTAATATAATTAGATATTTTTAATACTAACATAAACCTCCATATTAAGTTTTGATTTTTGAGATAGATTTTTCATATTATACAAAATAATTGTGAGCTTAAGCATGGTAAAAAAAACACTTAACATTCAAAATGTTTGCATATATTGAAGTATTCATTCTTAATGTATATTCTTAGTATTCTAAATGTTTAGTATGTTTCAAAATCTAAACTCGTAAATTGTGAGTCAAGAAAAAACAAAACGATATGTAAATGAGGGCTTTTAGTTTTATCATAATATTTATTTGGATGGCTTTACAATGCAAAATATTTTCTACATGCTTATAGAAAAAAATTGATAAACCCCTTGTTTAATTTATAGTAAATAAAGGTTAACTATTGTCTTAAAAAAACATTTAATTTTGAATAAAAAAAGCAAATATTAATGAAGCAATAATTATTATCTTGGTGAAATATATAGGAACTTCAGAACACATATTTATGAAAACATATTAATTTGGAGCAAAGTAAATAAAAATATTTTTTAAAAATATATTCGTAAACAAAATGTTTGGCACAGCATTTTAATTTTCAATTTGGAAAAGATAAAGGATGATTAAAATTTTAAGATTATATTAATATAATTATGCTAATTTTTTTTTCAAAATATGTTTTTATTTCCTGTAATTTTGAAGCAGTAATTCTTTAACGTTTATTAATCTATGGTATTTATGAGTATCAACTATTTTAGCAAACAATATTTATAAATAATAACTATTTTTCTAACTCACACAGACTTTAGCGAGAATACATGTTTTAGAAAACCACATTTTTTCAACGTTGAAAATTTATACAAAAGATGTATCCCTTCTTTTAAAGAAGAAACAATCGTTACTTAGCTAGTCAAGAATTGCTGTTTTGAATAATGTCAGACAAAAAAGAAAGAAAAGAATTTTTTACATATATTATAAATTTTTTTAGTAAATAGAAAACAACTAATTAACAATAGAATAAAAATGTAATTTTAATTCAATAATTTTCATCCAATCAAATCTAAGTTTGTAAAATAAATTTTATACTAAGAATGAATTTTTAAAGTATATCAAAAATACAATTATTATAATGTCAAAAGTTCCCCTTTTGAAAAAGAACAAATACATATTTTTTGAAAATAATTGAAAATTAATTTAAAAATGGAAATGAAATATATAAAAACTGGAAATTATTTTTATCAAGTTTTCAACTTTTTTTAGCATTTGGTTGAACTTTTAAGATTAAAAGGTAAATAAATTTTACTGAAACAAAATACATGTCCCAAAGCAATTTTCTTTTGACATTCCCCTAAGAGCGGAAATTCAGTTCACTAATGAATATTTCTGCAACAAATGAGCTTTGATGCAAAAATTGTGTTTTCTTCAAAATACTGAGTTCTTTATTTTGAAAATCAGAACCGAAAACGTTTTTCCTTTCTGATTTATAAAAATTGGGAAACCCAAAAAAATATTTTTTTTAAAAAAAAAAGAAAAAAAAACTATAAATATTTCCTTCAAAATGTAGCATGAAAATAGTTAAAGGAGTATTTTTTACACTGTAACCGTACCAATAATTAACAAGTATACAGGACAGATGCATTTTCGAATTTAAAAACTTTTCCTTTCATGTTTCGAAATAATTTAAGTTTACTACATGCCCTGCTCTTTTGTCATGGGACAGTGCTTTTCCTTTGTAGAATTTCTAAAAAAAGTTTTAAGAAATAAGATCGAACCATGTATTGTGTGCTTTGAATTACATGTGAGTTCTTTTTTTTTTTGCAAAAAAGTAAGAAACTTAAAAAGTCTTGATTCAAATGTTAAGTGCTGTTGAGAATAGGGACTCAATTCTGAAATTTTTTCATTAATATATTTTATTTTTGTTTCCTTATTAAAATATTTAAATGAAGGTAAAGTTTAGTAAACGCATCACTAATTCCCAAGAGAGTAGAGGATGGTATCTTTTTTCATTTAGAGATTTAAGTAAACAAGTGGTTTTGCATGAAGTACATTTTCTTAGGTGACAAAATGTACTTTATATAACAAAATGTTTTTTTCGGTAAAAATTTACTGTACGATGGCTCTTGGCCACTTTTTCAAAAAATCGCCAAACATCTCGCAAACTTCGCCAATTTGGACAAGCTAGGTCTGAAAATAAACAGAATATTCCATTTTTCATTGGTCGGTTCCCGTTTTATCAGAATCCCCCATTTTTCATTGGACGGAATCCCTTATCTGTGATTGGTCAGAATTGGTTGGGTTGCCAGAAAATGTTATTTATCGCCAACTTTGGAAAATTGCACCAAGAGCGACCGTACAGTAAATCTGAGCCTTTTTTTCTTTACCTTCATTTTTTATGGTATAAATTTTATTGATAGATCTAGTTATCGACAAATTCTTAAATTGCACGTTTGTTTTCTTGCTTACGCCATTACTACATTTAAATTTTAATTATTTTTGTAATTTATATTTAATTTATAATTTTAGAACCAATGCATACAATATTTTGATGAATTGAGATTTAATTAATATAAAATAAAAATAAGTAAGCATATACATTTATTAAATTCATGCATTTTATTTTAATTAAAGATCCAAATGTATAGAAATCAAGTAGAGGAATTCAACAATGACCTCATAAAAGAAGTTAAATATGTTTGCAAAGAAAATTGAATGGTAAAAATGTTGGAAAGGATGCTAAAAAAGATTGTGCTAAATCTTAGAAGAAACTTTAAATTTATAATATTAGTTTGGAGAAAAAGAAATCCATTATTTTTACGTGATTTTTATGCAACTTCTTTTGGATTCACTTTGTGAAAAGGTTTAAAACAACTTTCATGTAGATTTTTAGATCTTGCGAGTTATGATTGCTGATATGCAGTTAACTTCAATCATTTTTGATATTTTATAGACATTTTCAATGATGCTGTATCCACATGCGAGGTGCATCTCTAACATCAAAAATATCCGAACGGAATCGACGAAACAAAAATTGTACGTAACTGGTTGTTACAGTCTTATATAGGACGATAAACACCTTTCACAATTTTAGCCACCTGGCTAACTTTTTCGCTGTTACAAGAGAAAAACGAAAATGTATCGAATTTCCTGTTTGTTGTCTTCCATATTTAAAACCTTGTACTGGTAACTGAAGAAATCAAACAAAACACCGCAAGAGGATATTTTAGTGTCAAATGTCACCTTTCCAACGAGCATAAATCTGAAATTGTTTGATAGATACATCATAGTTTACTACAAGATATCGTTTACTACAGACGTCTACCGAAAAATAATGGGTTACTTTTTCCCCAAACTAATATGTTTCTTCCAAATTTTTCACTTTATTAAAATTAGATTTCATTACATTCAAGATAGTTATTTAGATATTTTTAAAGAATTATATTTGCAAAAACCCTGAAATGACAAGAATTTTCTAGCTTGAAAGGCTTAATACACAAGGTGCTTAACAGCTCAAACAAAATACAAATTCTGAGATTTAAAGTATCATACAGTAATAAAGTGAATATGGAATGTTGAATCAAAGAAAAAAATATTCTTAAGGTTCTTCTCACAGTGAATATTCTTACATTTCAATATTTTCTATACACCTATGCATCTATGTATATGAGTAAACAAATAAAAAAATAAATATATAGTTATAAAATAATTTATACTATAATAATATAATAAATTAATAGAACTTCAGCAGTTTCTTTCTTTATTGATTTATTTATATATTATTGTCTCTCTCTCTACAAGTTATGTATTATTATATAAAAGTTGGTTTATTTATTTTTATACTACTTGTATGTTTTGAAGAAATAGCTTTTCGCAAGAGCATTTTACTTTATAAGATCTTTGAAAAATTGATTACATTCAAGATAATCAGAATTGTTAATTTATATAAAAGTTATTAGATTAATTTGTTATAGGAAAATCAATGTAATTGAAAAAAATCTTTAAATATTTACCTTAACATTTTTGTACCTATTGAAGATTAGTGACTTTAAACTGCTTGCTCTGATTGCTGTTAATTTTAAAGGAAAATATTCTATTAAAAAATGTCTTTCAAATATATAAGATAATCAAATAAAGTTCTAAGACATTAGCGTCTGCATAGTATATAGATTATGTTGTACATACACATTTTATTAATGGTATTGCTATATTAATTTAAAATTTTCATGTTCTCCAAAGGTTTATTCAATTCATTTTCCTTAAAAAAAATGCAATTAAATATTGATAAATTTATTTGAAACTGTATTTTTTTAATAGTTTAGAAATTATTTATTAAAACAGTTCCATAGAATACAATTAACCAAAATAATATTTTGGAATTTTTCAGTTTTATGAAATCCATTTTTAGAGTTTAACTTAATGATTATATTATATATTTTTAAATTATTACATTTTTAAAAGAATTTAAATCAAATATTTCTTGAAGCCACTTTTATGTTAACATTAATTTTTACATTTTCATTTGCTTAAAATATAACAGCATTCTCTCACACTATTTATTTTTGGATAAACTATTAAAAATTAAAAACAATGTATAACAGGATTCCTTACGAAGCCACAAAATAAATCTAGTGATTTCTGAAAGCACATCTACCAGACACAAGAACTCCATTATTGGAAACCTTTAGCAAGCAAAGGAAAGAAAAATGGTTTCTTCAACTCCAAACTTATGGCCAGAAGAACAATTCGTGGCGTTTTCATTGGAAACCGACTTTTACGGTTGAAACAGAATACGGTTTTTCAATCTCAAATATTTCTTCAACCAAAAGTAAAAATAGATGTGACACATATTTCTTTTTCTTTTTATAGCTTTATGTCTTGTATATCTGCTGGTTACGACACGTTTTTCCTTCTCACAAAGAAGCATTTTCCCTTTTCATCAAGGAAAACACTTTGCGACTCCATCAATGATGATAAATTGCAAACCAGATTCCAAAATGCTGCTTTTTATCGCCAAGAATGGGTTATTTACTGCCAAGGATAGAGAATGACCGGGGAAATAAAAGGCAATGGAGCTTATTTCTTATCTATCATTGTACGAGTAATGGAGGATAAGTTGTCATCTAAACCCGAATTAAGTCTACGTGCGTAAGCAAGAGTTGGGCAGGGAGACTTAATGACATCAGGAAGCACAATGAATGAAAGCCATTAACTAATCTGTGACAACTCACAGAATGATAAACGTTACGCGTCATGTTGAAGGAAGAACCAATTTGATGAATAAATTTCGATATAAATTTCTTTCAAGAAAAATAGTAATATATTACTTCAATACTAATAGAGAGTTTCCAAATTAATGGTATATTATCATATGTATTATAATTAAAGTTGTCAAATACTATTTGCGATAATATCTAGAAATATAATTGTTGTATAAAATTAAATATAATTAAATGAATAAATCCTTTAATGAAATGAATGAAATAATTAAAGAAAAACTTAAGGAGTTGGAGGTTTCTATTTTAAATTTAATGTTTCTACCGTCTAATTATCTTTTGATATCATGATGCTAGTTACTCTGTAATATTTGGTATTTAACATCAACCATTTAAAATAAAAAATAATCCTTTACTAAAATTTAATCTTATTAGAATTTTAGGGGTAATAGTACTTCGCAAAATTCATAATTAAATTTTTAATATATAACAATGATAATTTTATACTTAGGATTTCTCATTTAATCTGCGCCGACAACAGTATATATGTAATTGTCAAGTTACAATATAACAATTTCTTTTTAAATGTTTTAGCAATTAATATGAGAAATCATTAATATGAAAATAATATTTTTAATCAAATTCTAAAATGCCATTTTAATATTTTTTATTATAGTTCCGATTAAAAGTTTATGATAAGAACTCAATTTCGCAAAGCTAATGAATAACTTTTAAGTCAGGTAATTAATGTAGGAACACTATTGGTTATACACATCTTGAAAAACCTACTGTCAAAAAAGTACTCTCAGCTGTTTAGACAAGAAAACTTTTTCTTTATTATTCTGCTATATATTTTATGAGATGATATTTTCGGATATACGATTAACTATTAATTAAACATCAGTGATAAAAAAGAGATTGAGACACTATTTATATATTCATCTTTAACATTGGAATCTTTTCGAATGACAAGTAAAGCAGTTATCCTTTGAAAGAGATACAAACAATTCATATTTTTTCCCGCTTCACATAGAGAATACTGATCTGTTTACAAAGTGATTACGGACCAGAGGATTACTTAGGTCATTCATCCAACTTATATTTTAGGTGTTCGATATGTTCAAAATTTATGCTTTGCATCTGTCCCCTTAAGTTTTAAATCTTGTTTTCTCCATTTCATGTCATATCATCCTGGAAGTAGTAAGGATTACTTATGAAAAATTGATGTATTAAGTACATGTTCTTCCAGGATAAGGAAGTAAAACGCGTTTAGCATACAAGGCATTGCGATTAAGAACCACTGGCCATGTCAGAAGAAATACCTCTTAAGTATTTCCGTTTGGTCTATTTTAAATTTGAAGTTTTATAAGTATTTCCTTTTCCATTGTCAGACGAAATTCTCGCCGTTTGGGTTAAACTTATATCCCGTCACCCAAAAAGTAGATGAAAAATCTTGGTTTATCGTCTAAATCGCTTACTTCCACTGATGAATGGTTCATTGACACCACTACATTAGGCAAACCAATCTGTTAGATTTAAAGATATAAATGTTTTGAGAAACTAGGGTAAACGAGAAGATGAGCTTCTTTATATATAATTCTAATTAACACAATAGTTCGATAAACTAGTTGGAACTCATCACAGATGTAAGCAATTGGTGTAAAATCGATTCATGGTTCTTCTGTTTCGGGTTACATTTCCATAGAGATCCTTATTTTAAATTTGCAGATCATGTAGGCCAATACATGTTCATCAACACATGTTTTACAAAAAACGAATATATGCATCATTTTTGTGACGGTGGGTAACCACAATTATTGTGAAAAATGAGAATATGTCATCATGCAAGCATATGAGAATAACATTGTTTGTAACATTTTATAAAACTGCGAGTGATGTGGCGTATCGAATGACAATACTTGATCTTGAATGAGTATCAAAATTTGATGGTAGATAGTATACATATATGCGTGTAGGGATTATGTGACATTAATTAACTTTTGTCAACAAACTCTGTAAAATATATGCGTTTCATATCAAATATCTTGCATATCATGTGTTATTATCTAAATAAACTAACATCTTTGTAAATTATTTAAAATCATTCTTCATTTAAGAATAATGTACTACATTTTATAATTTCAATGAAAGATTGGCACCAAATTTAAAGTGAATTTATGAGGATTTTAACTTTTGATTTAACAGAAAAATCTTTTTTTTCGCCAACAAAATCCTCACATTAGTGTCAAAATTATTCAGAATTGGTGTAAGAGTGAATTAAAATGGGAATTATGTCATAAATTATTACTCAGACTGTTGCGGCACCTCAGCGACAAAAGTTTCCTCTCTAATGACCTTATCCTTAATATGAATCTGAAATGCTTTAATTTTCCCACTCTTCGAAACAAAACTCTTTTTATTACCCAATTCAGACACTCACTGAGGCCCATTATCTGGTCATAACTAATAAAAATATTTACATTCCTTATTAAAATACTCCGCTCCTTCCCCACTTTTATTGTCAGAGGAAAGTGGGGAAGTTCGTGATTACAGTGGAGAACGAAGCATACCAGGAAGAGTCCAAACTCTTTAAAAGCTCCTCTAGAAATTCCTTATCTTCATAAAACAGATCATAACACATTTCTTCCTCGACACCGCTCCTCTTTATCGCAGTTCTACTCCTCTTTGACAAAGTTGGTGAGGTTGTACTATAATGGAGATTTAATGCAGCGTGAAATTTTGAAAGCACCTTTCTCTTCCGTCATGACAACAGTCAGAAACACCCGGACGTTTTTAAGATCGAGTCAGTAAGGGAAAGAACACAAAAACCATTTATTTTCTGATTTTAATCATTTCAAAAGAACAATGGATTTTTTTCGTGAACAAATCGATTTAAGTTCCATCTCCTAAGACAGTTATAATGGTAGAATATCAGAAAGACCCGCCTTTTTTGAGGATTGTCACTTAATGGGGAAAGAGACTTGAAAAATAATCGTAATGATTCTTGTTCTTGGCATACCATGACAGCTAATGCTGTGGTATTCCAAAGAGTTGTTCTTCGTTTAATTTATGGCCTAACTTTTGTGGGACTTGACAGAGATTTTTATGTCTTTATCAGTCAGGTGATGGGTTTAAAAGACAATGATAATCGAAATTTTGTGCAATCCTTTTTACGCAAGTTTGTAGAAAATTTGGTGTTCAGTCTTCTTAAATGTTTTTAAATTATTAATAACACCCTTAGATATAATATTTTATCAACATTTAAAAATAAAAGCATTTGCATTACTTCGATTATATAAAATTTATCTTCAGATAAATTAAATATTTTTATCTATTTTTTGAAAGAAAATATGAATTAAATAAATTTTAAACTAAAATGTATTAATTTTTCCAATTTTCATAAAGTTTAGAAAGTTTTTGTGAAACAATTTAGTGTAAAACTCATGTGCAATAGTTATTTATATTTGAAAGAAATATGGTACGTTCGGTACTTTCTGCAAATAAAGATAACCTCTATTTAACTATTTGCCATGGTTTTCTATCATGTCAAGTTTTATAATTGCAAATTTTGTTAATTATTATGGCAAATTTTATAAGGGCAATTAATAATTTTATAAACTAACATGGATGTTTTATTTATTAAATGCCATTAATATTTCTCTAAAATCTTTGGTTACCTAAAAACGTAATCTACTGCTTTCAAGTTTGAAAGGAATGGATTCAACAACTGACTCATCATACTTAAATGACGAATGCACGTTAAATTTTTTATACTGCTGAACGTCTTTTGGTGTTGTAATATGGTTTGTTGATAAAGATTCTTCGACATTTTTGACAATAATTGAAGTTTACAAGATAAATGAGTTTGTTTAACGATATAGATTATCAGGAATGAGCAATCTGTAAATATATCGTAATAAATTGCCTAACACAGCAGTATATTTTAATGCAAATTTATGATCTCACTCTCATTCACTTAAATCACGATAACCAAACAAATTGCATTTACTTCACTTTTTCGTATCATACATTTTTAATTTCACAAAATACATTTATTTCATTTTTCACAAGTTTTTCATTTTGCTTCTACTCTTATTAATATCTCTCGTTCAAGAAATTGAATTTTCGTTGTCATGATTCAATTTTTTTTAATTTAAAAATTTAGGACATTATTTTCTTATTTAACAATATCTATTATTGATTTCTAGTTCACATGTCATAATGTACTATTTATATGAAACACTTTATAATTTTAATTTTTCTTCTATGTAGAGCTTATTATAACTTCAGTTTCTTTAATTTATAAAATTTAAAATTATATTATAAAATTAAATAATTTTCAGGAAACCAAAACTAATTACACTTTGAGATTTTGATCATTTAGTTGCTCGATAATTTAAATATTTTATAAACAACCTCTTTTATACTTTTTTAAAACCATTTTAAAATTTGTAAATTTATATATTAGCATTAAATTTAGACTCCCACAAGTATTTTTAGTCACTTAAAATTATTTTCAATCAGATAATTTAATTGATAGTTAATTTTTTATATTTAGAATATTAAATCATATCTTTTTTATTTCATTGTTTACATTCTCCAATTTCTTAACACAAAATAAAACTTAAAAATTCCCACAATTTACTAATACCTACTTTCATTATTCGTATTCTTTCATAAAAATTAAAAAGTCATAGGTTTAGATCATAAAATATCATAATTAATAAAAATATTTTATATTGATCCATTCTGGATATACGATGGAATAGTTCATTCGATATTCATTCAAATATCATAGCAATATGGGAACATTAAATATTCATAATTTAAAAAATATAAGCAATTTCTGTATGTTATTCATGATAACAACACTGCTATAAAACAAATAAAGCAATGTTCATGTGTTTGGTTTTGTTTACAAACGAGAAATAGTATAAAATAGCTGGAACTGAACTATAAATAAATAATATGAAACTGTTAAGAAAAAATTGTGAATAATAAGCTTAATTGTGAACCTAATTCCTTATAAATTTTCAGAATTAAGTTCAATAATAAGAAAAACTATTTTAATATTTATATTTATAATTACTTATTATATATTATATTTTACATTTTTATTTCACCTTTTACAATATTTTGTAAATTTTTACCAAAGAAAACAAAACTATTTCTAGCAAATTGCTTTCTCATTGTAGAAAATTTAAACTAATTTTAATAAAGGTAAATTTCATTAGATTCTTATTATTTAGATCTTATTATCTTTGCAATCATTTATAAAAATATTTTAGTTTATTTAATTAATAATTTTTTTTTTTTTTTTTTTTTTTTTTTTTTTTTTTGGTTTACGTGTATGTAATTTGAAATCACTTATTTGTATAAAAAGTTTAATAAACAATAAGCTTCAAATCAATAAACTATCATTATGTTATTCTGAAAACATCTCTGCCTAAATTACTTTGAAATTGTGATAAAATCATAACTGTTCCTGTATATACAAAGCAGTAATAACTAACATAAATAAATTCTTTCAAATAATTGTTTAGTTTGTATATCTATGTAAAATGAAAATTAATATTAATTTGTTACATACATATATTTTAGTTAAGTTTAATTAATTGTTTATTTATTAAAAATGAAATTTCATCAAATTTTAATGGAAATTAATAACATGAAAAATAAAGCATTTATGCTAGTGTATGAAAGAAAATTTATGATTATGTAAGCGTATGTCTAAAAAATGTATCATTAGTTTACTCCAAGTTAAATCTGTTCAATTTTTACCTGAACTAAAGAATCCAATATTTATTATGGGTTACTGCAAATATTTGACTGTAAAATGTCATTTTCTGTTTATTAACACTACGATAACATAAAAATATCTATAGTGATTCCGAATCATAATGATTAATCAGATATAAACTCTAAGTCAGAAGTTGATGTTATTTGATATAGTTGTATGAAATCAATTTCATGTTCATCAAGTAACTTTTTAAACACTCAGAGACTAATAAATATTATTGCAGAATATATATGTTAATATATTGAACAGAAAGTATCAAGTTAACTCAAACAGACTTATGAAACTAAAATTTAAAATAGAAACTCTTTTCTATTTTAAATATCATATTGACGTTATGAGAATATGAAAGTCAAACAAATTAAAATAAAGTAGTAATTTAGAATTAAAATATGAATAAATAAATAAAACAAAAATAATAATATAAGAATCAGATGATATACTTAGTATTATTAAGTTTCATAAATTTTACTTAATAACATACAACATTACCATCTTAAAATACTATTTTTATAACGGAATATTATGGGCTTTTGTATAGAACTGATATATTTAGGTACTCTCTTAAACATTTTACTATAAATTAATATTTCCATTGTGCAAAGCATATACACATTCAAATCACATGAAATTGCTAAATAACATAAATTTCTCTATGAGACACAAAATATTTCAGGATAAAATTCAATAAGCTAGCTCATTGCATATTTTTTTCCTTTCTGATTATTGAAGAGAATTTTGTCCTTAAGAATAATACTCATATCATAACTTAAAAGACAAAATCTACTGTGACAAAAATAACGGCAGCAAAAACTATGATAATATTCCTGCTGTGATATACGATATGTGAACACCGCTGGATGCCTTACTTCCGATATCAAACGCCTTCCGTTCATATCCCTCAGGTCACGTTTGAGTTTTGCGAGTAACAGATATGATAAAAATAAACCACGTATGATATCTTCTGCTGGCATTGCAAGTTCTTGCAGAGTTATGGAGGAAAAAATCCAGATAAGTTTATGGAAGAAAGCTTGTCGTGGGAGATAGGGTACATTATTTGCAGAAGATTGTGAGAACTGATATTCTCCCCATTGAATGTTTACGAATGTTCAATTTATATTGTTTTTCGCAACTGATATTTATGTCGAATGCATTCGTGAAAATAATATTTGTTATCTTACTATGACAAAATACAAAATTAAAAATTGTTTATATTTAGTTTCAATTTATTTTAGAAAAATTATAAAATACATTTGTAACTTTAATTATACATTCAAATATTTGTCATGGTATTTGAATGATGTTATTTAATTGGAAATGTATTTAAAAAAGTTTTCATCTTAATAAACAATTTATATTTCTTGTTTTAAAGTGTCATTGAGTATAATCAAAGTCTCTGTATGAAAAAAAAGCGAAAGCCATATAAATAATTTGTATATTTCAGTATGGAAACTAAAAAAAAGATTAATAGTAAATTTAGTAATAGAAAAAGAGTATGTAAATTAACGAAATTTATAAATCATTTAACAATACTAAAATGGTTACTTCTAAAATAAAAGTATAGGTTAATAAATTGAAAAATGCATTGTAAAACTTTATACTTTCGTATTAACGCCACCACAGCTACTTTCGCGACAAAACTTAAGCAGAAAAGTGCTTTATCTATAGATAGAAAATATATTTTTACTAATTATTAAAAGTTAACTTATAATTATAAAAAGAAATCTTCTGATTATAAAGAAATTTCTTTGAAATTCAATTAGCTTAAAAAACTGCGGTGGCGTTCATACGTAAGTACCTAAAATTATTATAACAATTTTAATATAAAATAAAGTTGAATAAAGATTTATGCAAAATTTTAAAATTTGAGATTATTTTAAATTACATGTATGTCTAATTTTATAATGCCTGATTAGTTAATAATCTTAGTTAATTTATAATTATGCTTGTTTAACATAACTTAAAGTGTAAAATAAGTGTGAAAATGCAAACCAAAACAAACCTTAGTGTTCAAAAAATAAATAAGTTTAATTAAAAAGATTCATGGGTGACTTAATTTGAATATTTCATTCGCATTTTCTAAATAATGTATATTAACTGTTTTTTTGTGTAGCTCTCTTAATATCATAACTGAACGAATATGCTTCATTCTTAAAATACTATTTTTTAATTATTGAAAATACAAATGGGATATTCAGTGAAAGAATATTGAAAAAGGAAATTTAGTGAATTTTATCATAATTTATTTTTTATTAGAAAAAACTATTCATGAAAATATTCAAGCTAAGAGACTCATACATTTTTACTAAAAATAAATACGAGAAAATCTTATAATCTTACTTACGGAAACATATGTCAAACAAAAACTAACAAAATAATCAGAAATATAAAGAAAATTGCACTTTGAAAGTAACTTCGAATGAAAAGGATTGCTTCATCTTTCTATTTCGTGATTTTCTTTTTCTTCTTTTTTAAACCAATTTCATTTTATTTGAGGGAATATCCGAGGGAAAATCTATCTTGAATAGCTGCTCTTAACAACCGGATATAATTTTTGGTTCCCAAGCCGGAGAGATTTTGACAATAACTGTGGTTTCCGCCTATCGGAAATTATGTTTGCTCATTTTTCCGCCCTTTGTTTTTTCCTGTTGTAAAGCACATAGAGAAAATTAACGAATAAAAAAATAATCTCTAAAATATACGTACATTTTGCGTTAAAATTGGGTGTTTTTAAATAATCAAAAAGTTTTTTTTATAATTTTAATAACTTCATTTTAATAGTTTATAAAATATGAAAAAGTTTCTTTTCATATATTATTTTTTCACATACATTTTAAGTTTTTAGATGTTTGAGGAATAAAAGATATAAGAGTCACACAATAAGATTTTAAAATTGAAGAAAGAGTTTATATATACAAATCCTTATAATATTAAAAAAATAAGGCAAAACAAAGCATTATCAATGAAGTAATAAATAAATTTTTAAAGATGTATAGTTTTTTTTTTTTGAAAAATGAATATTGTTTTGAATAAACGCTTATCAGTTGGAAAAATTATAATACATAAAAATATTTTCCTAATTTTTCATTTTCTATGTAACAAATTTTAATTTGACGATTTAAATTTCCATGTTTACTAAAATATTATTTTAATTTTTAAACAAAATAAGAAATTAAGAGGTAAATATAGTGTAATTTAATATTTCCTTTAAGTTTATTTAATATTAAAACTACGAGTAATATATAATTACTACTTATTTTGATAAGGCATTAACGAAAGAATGTTATATCTTAATTAATCATAAAACTGGTGAAGGAAAATGCTTGCGAATGAATAAGTTTCCTCTGAGTTGTAACTCTTTCGAGAAGTAGCTGTTTACAATAATTCATTCCTTAACTTATCAACTTCTTATATTTTTATATATTGTGTTTAAGGGCTTGAAAATGCTAAGGTATAGAAAATGCTTTGTTTATTAGAGTTGTCAATAAAACATTATTTTATAGACTTTTTGCTGCTAAATGGATTTTGTTTATTCAATATGCGATTTAGGATACACATTCAAAGAAACTTGTAAGAAAAACTAGAAAAGTATATAATAAAATATGTTAAAGAAATTTCTCAAGAAAATAGTCAAAAGAAAATAATGAAAGTATGAAATAAAATAACACTTGCTTGAATGATTTCATTTCAAAATGTTACACATTTTAATTTAAAAAATTTCTTGAATGATGATGCAACATGCATTGACTAAATTCAAAATTTAATTTAAGTTTATTATTTAGAGCATTTCACACTTAGTAGCATTGAAGTTTATATAGAGAAAAGTTAACAGAACGAGCTTACACAAAATTTTAATGTAATCCTTCAAATTCTATGGTTTTAAATATGTCTGCAAATTAGTTTTTGTTGCTATAAAATAGTCAAAGAATAATTGGCAATTATTATATTAACAAATTTATATATATGTATTAACTTAATGTGATAATTATGAAAATAGATATCATCACTACCATCACTCTGCCAAACATATACAATCACTTAAAATAATATACACTGCTCAAAACAATTAAAGTATATTGTAAGTTTTATATAAAATAAAGACATAAGCGATTTTTTTTTTGCTTAAAATGGAAAAAGAGAATCACAAATTATGACCTCATTTTAATGAACTGCAGGCCTCATAGTACTAACCTGGTGAGGGATTTCCTTTTCGAGGAAGGAATCATACGAATGGAATGGCCAGCGTGTTTTCCTGACATGAATCCAATACAGCACGTTTGGGACGCTCTGGGAAGATGAGTTGCTGGCCACCAACCTCCCCACAAACTCTCCAAGAAGTGGAAAGAGCTCTTCTGGAAGAATGGGACAGAATACCCCAACTCGTGATTAATATTCTCATTGATTCCATGCCTCAAATGTGTTCAATATTTCGGGCCGTTCGTGTAAACCATACCCCCAACTGAAAATGATTTCCTTTGAAGAAAACACCTTTTTTTATTCTTTTTTTCTCATATGCACAAATTGTGTTTTTTTTTTTTCCCTTTTGTACACAAATATGCAATAAAATGCTTTTTTTTCTGCCAAACATGTGTAATTTATTCTCATATAATCTTCTACGTCTGTCGACCATGTATCAACCAGCTAAAATGCTTCCCAGCCACAAGGTCCATCTAAAACCACAATATCCTTTAATTATTTTAAGCAGAGTATGTTAAAAAAAAAAAAAAGCGTGAGATTTGATGTTAAACTATCAAATCTCACGCCCTTCGCATTCATATAGATGTAGAATATTTTACTTAAATTCAACGTAAATTGAATATTCTTTCATTTGCGAAGTAACTTTGTATGTTAATGAGTTAAAGAATAATAAAATTTTGGTATTAAAATAGTTCAAACTGTGCAGTATAATGTATTTTATAAAAAAAGAATATGAAAAATCTTTATTACTAACTGTAGAATAAATCAATTTAGGGACTTTCAGTAATGAATCATTTTAATGAAAAATGCAATTTTTTATATCTCTTCCCAATTGATTGATTTTTTGCTATAACTCAGTTCCATAATTCTTTCCTTTAAAGTGAGATATAAAACGCTTCATTTAACAATACTGTAAGAAAGCCATTTATTTTTTTTTTTAAAAAAAAAGTTGAAAAATGACGATGCACCTTCAAAAATTTTTAGCAAAGTCATTTATGCCCAAAGTGATTTTTTTCTTCTCACGCATCATTTAGCTTGAGCAGCAGCTTTCAGCTTCATTTCTCGCTGAAGAGTTTCGAACCCAATTATGCCTTGTAATTTAGAAACAGTTTGTTTTTCGGTTTCCTGAAGATGATGCAGAGATTTTTCTAAGCCTTTTACTGTTAAGGGAGTAATAGTTGTGTAACAGGGAAAAGTAATTGTGTATTACACTGTATTTCTTACACTGAGACCTTCATCCATAGCAATTCTTCATGCCCAATCGGTAAAATGACAGTCAGCCGTAGATTATATATTGTGCGATAAATAAGGATACATTGAAAACTCATCACAAAATTTCCAACTAATTGTGCTAAACGAAGAAAAAGTTATAAACTTTGCTGAGAATCCCATTACCAAAAAAGTTTTTTTAAAATATTTTGAAAAATAATTTATATCAGATAATTAAAATTAATGAAAAAAAATTATGTTTACAATCTGATCTTATGATGCTTTACGTCCTAAATATCATTTATAAATAATAGATTTGGAATTTAAAAATTAAAAAAGACACGTTCCTTAATAAAGTTATTTTTACTGCATTATAAATGCAAGAAAAAATAAATTTGAAAATAGTTCTTACATAATTGAAATTCTGAGTATTTTAACATTTTAGGTCAATAATATTCATCTAAATTTATAAAATTGGCAGTTATCCTACACTGTTATTATTTATACTATCATAATAAATTTGAAAATAGTTTTACATAATTAAAATTCTGAGTATTCTAACATTTTGGGTTGATAATATTAATCAAAATTTATAAAACTGGTAGTTATCCTGCATGTTATTATTTATGCTATCATAATAAACCAAAATATATCAAGTTCATTTTTATAAAATATTAAACAGATTGAATATTAATTTTAAAATTAAATTACTATAAGTATTAGGAATTTCAGAATTCATTAATTTTTATTTAGATTAAAGCATTATTTGTAACAAAATGTTAATCTTTAAAATTTCCAATGTTTAATTAATTATTAAACTCTTCACATATGAAATGAGAACTTGTATTTAAATGTTTGAAGAAAGCAATATAAAAATGTTTCCTTAAAAAAATAAAATAAAATATTTTGCATGTAATAAATGTTTTAAAAATAATTTATTTCGAATCCTTATTTGTATTGTATGAAGATAATGAAATTAAATGTGGTAAGCAAATATCAAATTTTAATTAAACTTTGTTCATTTGATAGCAAAGCATTTTAATTAAAAATGCATTAAACGTAGTTAAAACCAATACGCTGTTCCAACAATTGCTTTTAAAAGTTAATGAATATCTAACGTTATTAATGATATTCATTCATAAAAATTAGCAAATATTTTAATTACAAAATGAATTACGAAAGAAAAAATAACTTATATATTACTCATATAAGAGTAACTGAGTAATTTCACGTGTATGATTCCATTTTGCATAAATTTAATCACATTAAAGAATCTGATTAAGAATTTTTTATGCATAAATGAAGAATTTTTAATTATATTTTTGAATTTAGAAAAAATAGCTTCATTTAAATATTAATTATGGAAATTGCATAGTTAATTAGATATTGTTTTATATTTTCTTGAAACTTAAGTTTTAATCTGATTTCATTAATTGAAAATGAATTAAATATTAATAGCTAAACAAAAAAAGTTTCAAACACTGCAGCATTCATTAATTTAATCCTAATTTCATTGACATTAACAGAATATAAAATTTATAATTAATGTTTTATTACTATGTAAGATATTATTAAACATTATTAAAACAACAAGGGTTTAAACAAATTAAAACAACAAGTTATATCCCATTGCTGGGAACATTTTACAGTAATCATAAATTCCTTTATGTTTATAAAGAATTAAAGTTCTTTATGTTATTTTCTATTGGAAATTGAATATATTTTCTCATCTAAATAAGAATAAAATGTATTTGCAAATGTCGTTAATGGAGATTAACTGCTGTTAAATATTTCGTGGAAGCAGATGAAACTTTGAAACATTTTAATTTAATGGTATCAGTGAATTGCAACGAAAGTTAACACGAAAGTTAACTTTGATGCCATTTTTACGTTTGATGTCACTAATAATTATAGTCTTTGCATGCAGCTATTATGAACAATCCATGTATTAAATATTTTTGTTAAAGAATTAGCATTATCCATTTTAAAAGAAAAAAAAACGAAACTAAGAAAAACATGATATCTGTTTGTCCAAGAATTTTAGCTCTAAGACTCTTTGGTACGACCGCCTCTATAAAACCAAGTGCCTATAGACACTTTCGGCTTGGCATTATTCCTGTTTTCTCGACAGCGGGCCCTGAGGTGCGAATCATAGGTCTAGGTTAAATGATCAGCCTAACGCGATATTCCAAGTTTTTTTGTTCCTAAGTAATCTTGGTATTCAATCTTATCGACCCACTGAAGAAATGAGAGGCTGAGTCGACCTGGCCAAGCCCAAGGATTCATCTTCGTAACTGTACCTTGGCTATTCGAGGCACTACCCCTTCACCGCTGGCTACTAATTTTTAAAATTTAAATTTTAAAATATACTGTAAATCATAAATAATTTAAGAATTATATATGAATAAATATATAAAATTGTTTTAAATAAAATTCTATTATTAAAGGGATAATAATGTAATAAAGTATCATCAAATTTTTAATGAATGATCATTTTGATTATAAGAACAAAAAGACTGTTATGTGAAAAGACCCAGAAAATATTGTATATTTTTAAAAAAAGGTAGTAAAAATAATTTTTTCTAGCCTAAGTAATTATGAAGTTTGTCTATAATTAAATATAAACTAGTAAGTTTTAATTTATGTGTTTATTGGAGAGAAGAATTCAAAAATAATTTTGATGAATCAAAAATAGTCAACTTTGATTTGACCAATTAAAGAAACAAATTTTAATTTTATTTTATAATCATTTCCAAAAAGACTTATAAATAAAATAAATTAAAATATCTAAAATTTTAACAGTATTAAGAACTAAAATTATCTGTTCATATATTTATGATTATTAAATCAGGAAAGACTCGTAGACCTTTGAAATGAAGTAAACAATATATGTTTTGTAACAAACAAAATAAGTAATATTATGTGAATAAATATACAATAATTAATGCAATCTATTAACCACAAATTTATTAAATAAATTCAGATAACTGTTTCAAAATATCATGTAAACAATAAAAAAAATTTTAAATTTTATTTTTATAATAAGTTTTTTTCTTATTTGCATGCTCATATTCCCCTTAAAGCTCCTCCAGATCTTACTAAATTCAAAATAATGAAACTTTAAATAACTACTCTTACTATCAATTGGTCTAATTAGGTTTTTTTGTTTGAAAACTAATTGCAGTAGTTATATTAAAATTTACTACTAATATTTTCTTAAAACCATACTTAGAATAGATAGTAAAAGAGTAATCTATTTTTTTATGTATATACCCATACTGAAAAATATTCATATATTTTGACCTAATTTTGAAAGTTATGAGGAAATAATTCTCTTCTTAATTTGCATTCAAGTCTGTAACTTGTTTTTTTTATAGTCAAAGCATTTCGATAATGAGTTAATTTAATATGATCATTTGATATAACTGTTTTGATGGTTATAAATAGTACTTAACAAGTCAATAGGATATTACTATTAATTTTTAATAATTAATTAAAAATATTCTATTATTTAACAGAAAGAATAAAAAGCTATAATTAGCATTTTGACTTTAATAAGTTTTACATTTTTTATTTAAAATGTTGCACATTATTGTTATGCAGTTAATGAAATATTATTTAAAAGGTTTCATTATTTTATACTAGTAAGCTAATGAAACTAATGTTAATGGAGTTATTAGTCATGATTTTATGAACAGCAATTTATAATGAATATACACAAAAGCTCTATAAATATTTATGAATTTTGGAAATAACATTATTTCAGCATTAGCAACCGAAACCCGTCTGAATTAATGCGAGGCTTAATTGCATATGCATTCCTATGTGGAAGCTCTCATGTGAACCTTGTCTTATACAGCTAATGTTATTAATCACGTGAGCGTGTGTCAATCAGAGAATGGCCTGCGACGATTCCCGTCACGTTACACATCCACTGAATCTATCCATTAACCTACTGCTTCTAACAAGAATGGTACCTGTGCATTTATTTCGCGCATGTGCAAATGATAAATACCCCAGTAAAACGAATTAAATCCTCTGGAAGAAAATCGTGGTATTCGCGGAATTTAATTCCCCGAAACCATTCATCTCCAGAGATTATTACTGTACAAAAGCTTATAACCAACCAAAAGGTGGGAGAGGAGGGCTAGGAACAATTCCCGATTTTACTCCTCCTTCGTTATCTGAGACACAACCTCCTGAATTACGGTTTCATCGTCTAACCCTTCAAAATTTCCAAGCCAGAAAGGTTGATTGATAGTTATTCGAAAATTTTATCATTAATTCTAGTTGAAAAATGAAAATTTTAAGATGCTACATCTCTTTCTCCTCTCTTTCTTCTGAAAATTAAATTCAAGTGTGATATATATATATACATAGCTGAAACATTTTCCTCATTTACTTCTAGAGATTTGTCATGATAAATCTTCACGATAGAGAACAGATGGCTAGTTTAAATACCGAAAATAGTTGAAGTATATCTTTTTTAATGAGAAAACTTTGAAGAAGTGATTTTCTTAATGATACTGAAACAATGAATGGAGGAAGGGAGAAATCTAACGTGATTCTTCTCAATATTTATTGCTTTTACATTTCAAATCTTATACCTTATAAAGTAACAACTATTTTGATTAAACTTATGAAATTAATGAAGAGTAGAGTAATGATTGTATGTGTGATAAAACGAAATATATATATATTAAAGTTTGATGCATGATAAATTTTAATAAGTAAACTAGGCTTTTTATCAGAATTATTGCAATATTTTTAATTTAATTT
>JAPDSC010138290.1:0-16945 GCA_026290005.1 Latrodectus geometricus
AATGGTTAGTGCTCAAAAATTAATCATTTTGAAGCAATTAACCATTGCTTATGCAATCAATGAACTTATAATACTGAGTTTTATTTATAGTCATAATTTTGATGAAAACACTTAAATGTCATTGAATAGCACTAATTTGAAATAAAAGAAAATTAAAAGGAAGAATCAGATCAAAATACTCTAAATAAATGTTATGCAGGGAAATTGATATTGTGTTTTAATGTATGCATAGCATCAAACAATTTCCATGAATATTGCTAAAATTATGCATTAATTTATGTAAAATTAGTAATTATTTATTTTTTAAAAATGCTAAGGGATATAGTAAACAACATTTTACTTACTTTTTACTTTTTGGATTGAATTTTTTATTTTCTGAATTTGTTGAGTTGTTAATTTTGCATTATATGGATTTTATACACTTATTTTTTCACATTTGATGATATAATATTGTTTACCATTGGTTTTATATGTAAAAAAAAAAAACCAAAAACAATGAGAATTGAAGTTATTTTTATTGTAGGGCATTCTTATTATAAAGGCAAAACATGTCCACTTTAGAACTTCACATTGATACTCACTTTAATTTTATATTTCAAAAGAATTTTTCAAGCATTTGAAACAGAATTAGAATTTAAACGATTGTTGAAAATAGTTAATAAATTTTGATATTTCCAAGATCTGACAAAAATTTTTGTTAACTGTCTTTATTAATACATATTTCTGTCATTGAAATTTTGAAATAATTATTTTGTTGCTTTGTTCTCAATTATGCTTTTTTTTCACAGCTTGTGCTTTTTTTGTCAATTAATTTTAAAATAAAATATAAATATTTATAAATCTTATTCTAATTAATGTAACCAAGTCAACTTTTTTTATCTTGATTTCAAATGTTTATGGGTATGAGTTTTTTTTTTTCTTTTTTTCCCCCCTCAATGGTTGCTAGTAGTTATAAATTGGGTTTGAACTGTTCTAACATTGAGTACTATAGTAGTTTAAAGCACGTGAACATCCTAAAGTTTCTTATTTTTATTATAATTCATTAAATGGTACAGAATATCAAATATCAATTGTTCTATGAAGTTAGTGGCTTATTGTTTTTTCTTTTCACCCTTTGTTAAACATTTGATTGAGTTTGAACACAATTAAATCAATAAAAATAATATAATCAATAAATTATTGTGGGAGGTTTTATGTTTGATGAATAAAATATTATAAAACATGAACTTTAAGATATGTAGTCATAAATTCTATTATAATGGGAATTCTCTAAATAAAAGCCTTTTTCTTATCTTTGGCAGATTATAAATGATCCAGAGAAGCATCTAAAATCAATAGCTGTAAATTTTTGGGAATCACTGCTGAAAAGAAATAATGAAATGTGAAATAGATTTGTAGTTGATAAGCTTTTCCAAGATAACATACCACTTTTAATTATTTCAAATGCTTGTTGTTAATAAGAATTAAAAAAACATAATTTAAGATACTAAGGAATTTTTTTTTATTATTAATATATTTCATAAAATGGGAAGAAAATTAGTTTGTGTTATGTTTTTAATATATAATGCATAAAATTTAATTTCAATGTATATATTTAAAAAATTTATATTAATGATCAAGTAAATTGTCAAATATAAGATAAACAATTATTTTTTTAAAATGCCTTTTCTTATTTAAGGAACTGTGGACAAAAAGTCCCCATTTGGAACAGATTTCTAGCTATTACTTTGATGGGCAGGGGAAAGCATTCCGTCCTGTTATGGTTGTACTGATAGCTAGAGCGCTAAATTTTCATATATTTGAATCTAACAAGTACGTAAGTTGAAACTTTTTTAAAAAATTGTATAACTATAATTTTTGTGTTGTTTTAGCTTTAGAAAGTTTGAATTACTCGAGTACCTCTGATATTCGAATAATTCAAACTATGGTACATGACGTAATTCTTAATTATTACTCAAATGTTTTTTCATTAATTAAAGATTGTTTTAAAAGCAAAATTCCATTATAAATTTGAAAATATGAAAAAGATTATATTTAATAACACAGGAAGAATCTAAATTTACTTTCATTTTTATACGAAAATGAAAATATAATTTATGTTTATAAGCTGATAATTTTTTGGGAAGAATATTGTATTAAAGAAAGAAAATTTGTGCATGAGCCATGTATTAAAATTATTTTCTGCCAGCAATTATTTAAAAAAACATTTAACATAAAATACTAATTTCCTCAGCCAAAAGTTTTTGATAACAAACTTTTTGTTTAACAAATTAAAATAAGGCATATTTTTATCTGATCCTTTTAAATACTAAATTGTATTTTTCTATAAAATATGGAAATTTTATATAATATCCAGACCATTGTATTACATATAAAATATTTCTTGTACATTTACATTTAATTAATACTTGTACATTTACATTACATTTAATACTAAACCCATTTATTGCTTTTAAAATTGATGACATTATTAAAGATGAAAATTACTTTAAAAAGTTTAAAAACATTAAATTATTGAGAACATTGGATTATGTTACCTGCTTATTAAGAAATGTGTCAAATGTGAATAGTGATTTAAGAAAATTCACATTTAATGAATATGATTATATTTGAAAATATCAATACAATAATTCAGGAACAGTTAATTCTATTTAATTTAAATTTGAAATCAGTATGTATTTTATAGCCAAGTTTTAGGTGTACATAAGAAAATACATAAGTTATATGTACATTAATGTGATTTAGAAAATTTTCTATGTAAACTTATTAAAAGATATATTAATTGTAAAACATGTAAACTGACATACTTTTAATATAAATGTGTTTGCCATACTTTTTTTTATTGGTTTATATGACTGAAAAAATCTACAATTAATTTAAAGTGAAAGAATTTTCAAAATTAAAAGATAAAGAATGTGTTTTTAATGTTGTAGAAGACATGTAGTAAAATCTCTTGATAACCTGCTTTGAATTATGACTAAGTTTGAATAGGAATAATTGATTTTTATGTTATTTTAATAAAATATTTATATAATTTATTTTCAGTTTTTATTTTTTGACTTTAATCAGTCAATTCTTAAAATCAATCTATAATTTTTCCTTGAGGTTACCTAACAAGCAGAGAAATAATTGTAATTTTATTTCAATAGTTATAAATTGGAGTCTAAAAATAATGGGCTTATCCTCTTAAATTGTTTAGGTTATGAAATACTAATGACTAAAAATTATCCAACGGGATTTGGAAGTACGATTCTCACAAAATATTATAGAAACACCTGTGAATGATTTATGCACATTATATATAAAGCACATTTTCAAACTCATTATTAATTATTACAAATGTCCATTTGTTCTTGTTACATAACATCTAATCTGCAATCAAGTTCAATTAGTAGATATCTGATCATGTCCCTATCAATATTCACCCATGTAGTTATGATGTAACATTTAAGTACAAGTTAATGTAACAAACTAGGCTATGTATGGCATGGGGCCTTATAAACAAAGGGGTACATTAATATCTTTAATTTATTCACAAGGAAAAAGGTCACTAACTAGGAGATCTTAGTGACCAGAAGCTATCATAAGAACGTGAGGCACAGTTAATATTTTACAATATTTATTGCTGGTTAATATTTTACAAACTTCTATCGTACTGGAATTTTTTAATTCACAATGAAACTGGTAGTGAGAAAAACAAAATTTTCCAAAATATTTTCTTGTTGATTATTAACACAAGTAGGTGAGCGCTAGTTTGAAACTAAGGCTGATGTATCGTTTTTACTCAAGTTTTTTAATTTTAGGAAATTGTGTGAAATAAGTTTGTTCAAAATAATTTTGCAATGTACAAAAATAACTTGAATGTAATATCTATTTTCTATTTAACTTGTTAAAAATGAAAATCATTGATAAAGTAAATATTGCTGTGGAAAGAATATTAAGTGTGTACCCAAGTAAAATGTTTAATTTTTCTAGTCCAATATCAGCAAATATATCTTTAGTTATGACATAATGTAAACTTTAATGGAAATAATTTAATTTAGATTGTTAGATACACAGCATCGCATGGCTATAATTGCTGAAATGATTCACACTGCCAGCCTGGTGCATGATGATGTAATAGATACATCTGATACAAGAAGAGGAAAATCAAGTGTTAATGTTTTATGGGGCCAAAAGAAGGTAACCTTTTTCTTGAGTACTTAAAGTTATTAGAGTTATTATATATATTCTAGTGAACAAATATTCATCAAACTTTTTTTGGTGTATATTATGAGGAATTCTTTATATGCATTTTTGAATTGAAATGTTGTATTATCCGTGTATCAATTTCATTAAGCACAATTTAATTGAAATGTTTACATTTGAAAGCTGCTTCCAAAACTGAATAGATTACATTAGTGACTGAAAATTAATTTTCATTTATTAAAGTAGCAAATGAATGAAATAGAACATGAATATTAATAGAAACTATAATGAAAATTAATGTATAATGAAAATTAATAAGAAATGAAAATTAATAGAAACTAACCTAACAAAAACAAATAAAATTACTGTTAAAATATATAAATTTGAATTTTTTTTTTATTTAAATTCTTCTGTTATACTTTGATTTAAATATATTTTCACTCTTTGAGTTATAGTTAAATAAAATAGATAACAATATTCTCTTTCAAATAATTTCTTAAAAATGCTTTCATCTGTCCCAAACATTTTAATACAAATAAAAAATCGATTAAACATCAACAAAAATATCTTTACATTACACATATTTAAAAATATGTGTTATGTAAAGATATTTTTGTTGATTTTCAATAGTTTTGCAAATTTATTTGGAAAATTTTGATTTACATTGAATTGGTTTTAAATTTTAAAATTTTAGGCAATCTTAGCAGGGGATTTTATTTTAGCACAAGCAGCTCGTATCCTGGCACAGCTAGGAAATGAAGATGTTGTACATCTTTTAGCACAGGTAACTTATTTTTAAAATTTAATATCAAAATCTTGGGTTTTCCAATAGATATATTGATTTAATTTTATTAAATTATATCATAAGTACTTGATTTTTTGAAACTCATTTGTGTTTACTATTAGCTTAGATATTTGATACTATTGTAACTCGCTTCAGGCTTATAGTGAATTATTTTAATGAAAAGCAATTTATACAAATTAAATTGTGCTACATATTCAAAAGAGAGAACTTGGTATTATGGTGCATATTTTTTACTATAAATTCTGAAAATTTTTTAGTTTGATATTTATGATTATGTATCTAGTTATTAATTGTAGAACAAAGCTCTGCATTTTTAGAATTTTTTAAGATTATAAATATGTTTTATATTAAAACTTACATTCTTAATTTTTTTGTGATTGAGCAAAATAGATTATATTTTTAATTTGTCCTAATGAACATACCATTTTTTAGTTAAATGTACTTTTATTTTTTAATATTACTTAATATTTTTTTATCAAATGTAATGTTTTCTTATCAATTTTTTGTTGAAGTAAAAAACAGCCAGAGTTTCTGATTACCAGGTTTAACTTTAATCTTTTATATGCATTTAAACATTATACAATTTTAATTTATTATCTATAATTGTAGTTTAAGTGAAAATCAAATTTATAGTATGACCTTGTAAAAATAATCAACAAATTATATTCCAACTATATTGGTGAGTTAGCAGTGGAATAGTTAGTGTCCTAGAATCTGGTTCAACAGTTTATAGTTTTGATTTCCATCTTGGACTTGGATGTTTTTAGTGTTTGGTATTCACTTTAAACTTCTAGTTCCATTGTTAGAAATGACCGTTGAGCGGCAACAAAACCAAAGGAAACTAGTTGTATACTGTTTCTTTTTCAATTAGAATTTGGTGAATATTGTTTTAATTACATTGCATTTAATAAAAAGCGTTCTGATATATTATCTTATGATGAAAATGACTGCATTCTCTAAAGGATAACAGTTAAAAAATAATTCTAAAGTTTCATAATTTGTGGTAAATAGGAAGTGCCAAGAAACTTTTTCTCATATAAATTAAATTTATTACACATTAAATTAATTTAATTATTTATAAATATGCTTTGTATTATTTCCATATACATTAATTTTTCCACTTGGAGCTAAATCAGCCAAAAAATGTATGTTCAGGTGTTACTTTTATTAGCCAATGCATGAAAGAGGTAAAGTATCTGACACCGTTGGAAACTGTGTGGCTTGATAATTATGTGATTGTCAGTAATTTATGCGTCACATTTGTCACCAAAGGATTTAACAAATATTAATTATTTGTGTTAATTAAAACTCAATTCTTCAAATATTAAGTGAGATATAAAATTTGGCAATTTTTTCTTATTTTTTTCAGTAGTTGGTAACAAACAGTTCCTTAATATATTTCTGTCTGAATATATATATAAAAATTGAAATTCAGCGACATTTAAAATAGTAAGTCAGGATAAATTATTTATTCAAAAAATATATTTCAAATAAAAAAAATTTTTAAAGAATATATTTTAATGAATTTCTGAACTCTTGTCTTGCTTTGCAGCTCATTTGCATGAGGCCATGAGTTTTTTCCATTCTCTGATTCAGATTGCTTCTCTGGTCGCTTTGTCAGGCTTATCCAAAATTATTTCTATTATTTAGAATCATCTACCTAAAAGTTAGGTCAGCCTCTCTTCATGTGTCCATCAGTAGGCTATATTGTGAGATCTATGGGCTGCATTTTCAGTACTTATTCAATCATCAATACTTATCCAAGCTGTCGCTAATGTTTATTCTTAAAATATTGTAATTGGACAACAATTTAATTTTTCTATAAATTGTTGGTAATATTTTGAGGCAAATAAATTTACAGAGTTCTGAAACTTTTTGTTTAGAATTCATCAATTTTGTTTTTCTGTGATATAAACGTGAGCCAGTGAAATTTGGTTGGTATTGAGTTCCTAATCAAAATTGGATTCATTCTCCTAACTTAGCTAAAGATTATTGTTTTGTATTCAAGATCAAAGATAATTATGCTAGAAATGCTATTGCCTTGCATTTCTCCACTAGTGTGATTTGAAAGTTTTAGGTAGTGTACCAGATGCAATGTCAAACTTGTTTCTTAATATTACCTCAAAATGACAAATTAATGTTCTTGGACACATCTTTAAATAGTCAACTTTGTAATTCGCTATGGAATTTAACCCTTAAATTAAAACTGCCTTAAATATTATAGTATTCCCCTATTTTGTTTAGTTTACTTTATTTTTTTGTCAAAAATGAAATGCAATGAGAATTTTGCTATAAAAATTTAAAATGTTTTTCATTTACATTGAGTATTATATTTTTATTTTTTATTATATTGATTATTGCCAATACTATATCATCAATAATTTCAATTTATATGATATCCTCTTAGGCTTATATTATATCATCATAATAATTAGATTTATATATTTTTATCAACCAAATAAATTTTATTGGCATTTTTATAATTTCTACCAACACTAAAAGTGTTTTTTATATTTTGTAACAAGGATAAATATTTTTACAGGTATTATTGGACCTTGTTCAGGGGGAATTTATGCAAATGAGTTCAACTGAAGATGAATCAGAAAGATTTTCTCATTACCTTCAAAAAACATTTAAGAAGACAGCCAGCCTAACAGCATATACTTGCAAAGCAGTAGGTGCCTGAAAACTGTTGGGTTAATTATGCTTAATAAGTGTTTTTAAATTTTAAAAATAAAAAAAATAAAGGATAAATCTAGGATTTGAATAAAGAAAAAACTTATTTTAAGAAAGTAACTTAAAATACTTTTGTAAAATAATAGGTTTTTACTTTTGTTTTACTTTTGTAAAATACTTTTTAACCTTTGTTCATGCATTAATAAAAAAATTAATTTCCTTTTTTATTTTTATTTTTTATTTTTTTACAAATTTTAACAATATTCAAATATTGAACTTTGCAAACATTTAATGAAGATTCTGAATTGTAAATTCATTCTAAATTTCATCCTAATAATTAGAAAACGATAATTATATTTTATTATATTGCTTGAATAGTTTGTAAATGAAAAATTCAAAAGTTTAATATGAAATATACTATTTCTAAATATTTGTGTGTGTATGCGTATTAAAATCTTTTTTTCCCTTAAGTTTTGAAAAATTAAAGTCACTATTTTTTAAATAACACTATTTTGTAATATATAATATAACACTATTTTAGCATAAATTTTCAAAAATTTTATTTATATAATATAATGACATTTTATATAAAAGTAATGTCCTTAATATGACAATATATAGATATTTTAAAAATAAGTATTTTTAAAATATCTTTAAATTAACATCATTTTTGAAAACATTGTATAGATAAGACAATTTTGGTATACAATGTTTTTAAAAATGTCATTGTATGATATAAATCTATGATTAAGATCTATTAATTTTCTTCATATTTAAGGTTGTATTATAGCAAATCTATTTTACATTTATTTCTTAAACTATCACATTATGTGCTTTTGGAAGTTAATGTAGTTAAAAAATAAGTAAGTTTAAAGAAGAGATTTTAAAATTTTAAAAAATCATAAAAATAACAAAATTTATAATTGAAAATATTAAAAAGCAATAACAAGTATTGCTTTTTAATATTTTCTTCTTTCGGTTATAAACGCCTTATAATCCTGGACAAGTACAAAATATCAAGTATGGACCAAATATATTTTAGCATTACCTTATACATATGAAACCAATAGTACTTAAGGAATTGTAATTATTATCAAAATTAAAATAAAACTTTTTTAATCATATTCTTTAGTTTTTGTTCTCATAGAAAGTTTCTTTTATTTACTTAATATTGTACTTTCCAATCAGTTAAATAAAACTAAAATCAATGCAAATGCAGTTTATTTCGCTGGTAATTTTTTATTTAAGTTATTGAATTCTTGCCAGTGATTTGTATTTGACATTCTCCAGTTTCTTTGACAATCAAACTATACAAAATTTTTCTTTTCCTTAAGTATTTTCATGTTTGATATTAATAACCAACACCACAAATTTTTATGTATGACAATATGAATTAAAAACTTGATCTTTTATCGTATTTAGAAAGTTAATTCTTATTGGTTAGAATAATTGAGTTTATAATTTTCTTGTAGGCAGCTGTTTTAGGTGGGGCTGACAAAACTTTACAAGAAGTGGCGTTTCAATATGGACGAAATGTTGGGATTGCTTTTCAAGTAATTAACAGTTTGATGACATAAGATATACATTAATACCAATTAATAAAATTAATTACGAATTTTCTGGTAGAAAAAATCATTACCAATTAAAATTTTAAAAGCCATAATTTTTATAGGTGTAGCATTTTTATAAAAATATGTATCCAAATATGCTAAATCAGGGGATCTTGAGCCAGTAAAATCAAATCAAACCAAATATTATATGTTATTAATGATATAAGGCAAATGTTACTACTAAATGTTACCTATGTATTCTACCAAATATTATTAATGGTATAAGGCACTATTATTACTGTAAAGTGTTATATTTTTAAACCAGATTTAAATTTCTTGAATTAAAATAATTTTTATATTTAAGAATATATGGAAAGAAATTTTTGTTATGAAAACTTGTTTTCCTTTATAAAGAGTTTTCTTATCTTTTAGATTATAGAAAAGAATTTATGTATTTTGTTTAAACTAATGTTTCCTTAAGTAATGTTAGCAACAAAAATTATGCATTATTTTTTATTTTGCAATATATTTTATATTATTTTTTATAAATAAAATGCTTTTGTCATTTTTAAGATAGAAATACAACTATATTATAGCTATCTAATAAATACTATTTGAAATGTATCATAAAGTTATGTGGATAATTTTTATCTGTAACCATTTAAATAAAATTATTTAAAAGTAAACAAATTTCCTTGTCTATTATATATTTCGTGTTTCACCTGTAGTTTCAGTATTTATGAATATGTATATTTGATTATTTTAGCTCATCGACGATTTACTAGATTTCATTTCGAGCCAATCAGAGATGGGAAAACCCACAGCTGCTGACCTTCGACTAGGATTAGCCACCGCTCCAGTGTTATTTGCCAGTCAGAAGGTAGCACATTTTTATCTCTTGAAATTTTAACAGAACCTGCAAGTATATTGTAAAAGTATTAAAAGTATTTCATGTTGTGTATAGTAAATCAGAAATTCTGGAACTTATTGAATCTAAATTGCTTAGAAAGTACTATATATATATATATATATTATATAAAATCGTAAAATATTATTCATGAGTTTTTAAGTCTTATAATTTCTTTTGTAATTTTTAACTAATTAAATTGAAATTGCGGTGTAAATATTTTTTTATACTACAATAACTTTATTTTTTAAATAGTTACATAGAACTGAAAACTTTATTCACTATCATAGTTTTTCATATAATTTATTTATAAATTAAATTTTCAAAAATACTCATTTAAATAATAATTAAAAATGAGTATTTTATATAACATCTTCTGATAAAACTATTTTTTATGTAAAATTATAAAACTTGTCTTAAATAAAATACTTTTGAATGTTGTAGTTTCATGTAAAACTAAAATTTTTAAATTTGTATTTCACAGATGTTGATAATATTTTGAATTTTTAAATTATGTATAATGATTAAAAATTTATGAGAATCAATATTTTCAGGTGTATATATGACATAAATAAAAAACTATCCGATATCATGCTTTTGAAGTGGATAAATTTGCAATATTTAAAGGAATTCTTTGTTATATTTTTAAAGTTATTTTATCACTGATTTTGAAAATGCTAAATTTCAAGTTAATATATTAAAGATATTTTGTTCTAATTTAAAATTATTTTTTCAAATTTAAATTTTTTGTTTCTCAAGTTTCCAGAAATAAAACCTCTAATTCTGCGAAGATTTTCTCAATTGGGAGATGTTGAAAAAGCATATGAAGCTGTAATCAATGTAAGTGCACTTTTTGTTTAAAATTTAGCTATTAACAACCAGACATCAGATGAAAAATAATAGATATCCATTTATTGTAAATTGAATTTAAGTGTTTTGAGATTATTAAAGATAAAATATAGCTGTAACCATAGGAAATAATCAGCAGTTATTGAAAAAAGTTATTAAGAATTATTAAATTTTATTGATGCATTCTCAGACATTAATTACTTTTGAGATCAATCCAAATTTGAAATTTTTCATAAATTTTTTTCCATTGCTGATAATATGGGCATAAACATCTTGTTTGCATTGAAAGTGTTTTGCTTTATTCAATGTAATAAGTTCAAAAAAATTTTACAAACTATGGTTTTTAAAATTACAAATTTCATTTTTGCACAATGGAAATTAAAAAAATTCAAATTCATTGAATATTTATTTCATTTGAAATAGATTTTGAAATTTAAATTTCTCATAAATACTTAAGATGAGAATATTCAATTTTCTCTAAAAGTAATAAAAAAAATTATAATTGGATAACTATTTTTTGAGTTTATATCTGATACTTGTTTCTCATGTAAAAATACATCAAATTTTTAACTTTTTAAGCTCTACTTAACATTGAAATAATTCTACAATAACTATAATTATCCCCAAAAATTTCAATTTTTTAATTTTAACAATTGATTAACATTTTAAATTATATGAGCTATTTTTCTTTTCAATTGCTTAATATGTTCAAAAATGTTATTTGAAGTCAGTATTTAATAAATTATATATGCTGTTATTAATATGTTTATTATATAATTATAAATGTAAGATAATTTATTTAGTGTTGAAATGTTACCTTTTTATGCAATGTACTAAAGGTTATTTGATGAAAACATTTAATGGTTTGCCCTAATGCTGTTATAATCCATGCCAAAATTTGTATTTGTTCATAAAAATGTTCCTGTTTTAATAGAACATTTAAGATTAATGTATTTTATTTATAAATCTAATGTGATTTCATTCAAATATCTTAATATCTACATAACTTCATTTTGTTTCTAATTGGACAGTCTCTTTCATGTTGATTTGCACATTGACAAAAGCACTTTAACTTTCTGACAAATGTCATTCAATTAAAGTGATGAATTTATGTATTCAGCTCGTTGAGTTTGAATTGTTCAGATGAATGTTACTAGAAAACATCAAATGATATGCAAACGCCTTAACTGTATACCCAAGCAAATCACATATATTAGAGCCATGAAAATGTTGGCATAAGCCGGTTAACTATGATTGAATGTTTTCCGACACATCACATCTATTTTGAGTGATAAATTGGTGGCATTGACTAGTACAATTTGAAATTTAAAAGAAACATTTTTAAACAATTATTGTAATGCGAACGATAAAACAAAAGGATCCACAAGCTAGTTCAAATTGATTTGAATAACATGCAGATTGTACAAGCTGTTGTTGAATGTCTTTGGACTCATGATGTGCATTTCAGATAGTGACCCGGCATTATCGACTTAAAACTAAAAATTTCTTGAAGTGCATTTTCCTCGCATATATAAATCATATATTTTCATAATATGAGAATTTATGATAATATGAAAATATATAAATCATAGTATGTGAGAATTTCGCAAAGAACACTTTGAAAAATTCTCTGGTTCAACTCATTTTCACTTTGACAAGAGTGGAAAAAACAAAATACCATTTCATGGTAAAATTGATGACTGGCAAGGATGATTTAGTTTTATTTTATTTTTAAAATTTAAAACCAGTTTGTGATGTAAATAATGATTCATTTTTTCTAATAATCTTTATCATATTTTTAATGTCCTCTCTTCACATTGTCAATGAAACTAAAGCTTTTATGTGCATAGTTCTAAAAAGATGTTCTTTATTTAGAGTGATGGATTGAATCATACAAAATTACTGGCCCGAAAACACTGCAAGGAAGCTCTCAGTCACATTTCTATATTATCAGATTCAGTAGAGAAAAGAGCCCTGGTGTCTGTGATAGAAAAAGTACTGGACAGGAGCAAGTGACATTTTTGTTTCAAAGCGTACCTGGGAAAACTGACACATCAATTTTATTTTTGTAGAAAAAAAATTTTACTATGAGAAGGAATATTAAGTAATTGTTATTACTTTCATTTATTAAAGATTTTATTAATATATACCAATATGTATGTTATTCATTCAAGTTAAAATGTTTATTTCTCTTAATATCCTTTATTTTAAAGCACTTGAGAAAAATGCATGAATTGTATCGATTATTCGAATGAATGAGTTTTTTTGAAATTCAAGTTTTTTATTTTAATAAATTTATTATATCTTAAAACAATTTTTTAATCTAATTTATGAAATTTTTAAATGAACAGATAGTAAAATTGAGCATTTCTCAATAATTATTTCAAATAAGTCCAAAAAAAAATTTAAAGCTGTTTTACAAAATCACAATTATTTATTGTTAAAATTCTTGGTACTCTTTAACAATAATAATAAAAAAAAACTGCCACAATTATCATAAAATACTGAAAAGCAACACATAAAAAAATTTGTTTCAGTATAAACATCTTAATTTATCTTGAAGAAACTTAAATGGAATATAAGTTTTTGTTAATGATCTCTTATGAAAATCTTTTGTGTGTAAAGCTAATTGCAAATGATACTTTATATCTCATAGTATAGACAAAAAGAAAATTAAACATTTTGTTAATAAGTTTCAGACAAATTATTTCTTTTAATGAATAAATATTAAGTATTTTATTTATATAATAGTTATTAAAGTTGCTATCTTTTTTAAACTACCTGTAATATTACTTGGTTTTAAGTGAAAATTAAGTGGAGCTAATATAATATATAAAGCTATCTTAACCTCAGTGTACATTTACTGATGCTGCCATAGTTTTCATAGACTAAAAACCTTGAACTGATGCAATGGAGCAAGAATAAAAGTACAAATCTATTTTTTTTAACTTTATTAAGTTATCAATAAAGTTTTTTTTTGCAGAATTAGTTAATATCTAATCTCTTCACAATTTCCAAGGCTGGAAAGCTTCATTTCATGTAGCTATATATATTTTATCTGAAAGGACTTATATATTGTATGACTGAATATAACCTGCTAATGCTTAACAAAAAAATATTTTTAAAATTGGTAAAGTATTTGCCTTAAGAATTTTGTAATGTAAATAAACTTTTTATTTGACTATAAAAAGTATTTATGCATCATCCTATTTTTAATATTGTTCTGTGAACATTATAAGGTGCAAGTCTTTTGTAAGACAATTTTATTTGATAAAAAAGCTGAATATTTCATTTAGTACACGATTCACATATGCTTGAACTATCTAAATTCGCTTTATGAAATGACTGTTCTACTGAAAAATAAATACAAAATAGATGTAAGGATTTAACTTAAATATTCTTCACTACTAAAATTTATGTATTCATGCATGTTAAGTTTTATGTACAAAATAAATGAAGTATTAAATGTTGTTTGTTACTTCGAATGAGTGTGCAAATTAAATATTGTAAAATATAAATTGCACAAAGGTTGTTCTTGTAAATAATGGTGTAGTTAATTTTTATAAATAAATTATTTGCCTCGTGTTTCTCATGTCTTCATTGCATTGAGCCAGAAAATCGTATATTTTGTAGTAAATATTGTGTTTCTATAAGCAATTTACATGTATGGTATTTTGAATTTAAGCATAATCTAACTAAATTAAGCAACTAATATATTTTTATTTATTCATAAAATAAGGCTATTCAATATCACAAATGCTTCAAAAATACATTATATGTAAATATTTTTACATTTTCGATAAAAGTATTGTAATAACATTTTCAAATATGTAAAATTTCAAAAAATCAACACACAATAGTAAATATAAAAATACTTTTTCTTGTAACTTAAAATAAAAACACAGGGATATATCTAACAGAAGCTGAATACTCTAAGCTTAAATATGGAAAAAATTTCAATCTAAGTCATGTTTAAAAACAGTTTTATTTTTGAAATTCTTAAAAATTTAATACTGATAAAATTTATTTTGTTCAATTGACAATATGATTCACATTCAATAACCAATTTTAGTAATATATTTGCATAAATGTTTTCAAATTTTATACTTGTTCATAATTTTAAATACATGGTTAAAAAAGTGTGTCCATTTGCATAAATATATGCAAATTTTATCCTCATTGGAACAAATATGTGTGAAATAACATTTAATTTTATGCATTACTCAATAATACTTCATATGAAAAGAAACAAAATGACCCTAATTTTATGCCATTTTCTAAACTTCTAAGAATCTGAAAATCACATAAGTTTTCTAAATATTTTAATAAAATTGAAAATTTTTTGATTTATTTTTCATCGCCTGTTTAGAGTGAAAATTATTAATTATAATGGAATAAATTTTTAAGTAAGCTGAAAAATACTTCCTAGTTCCCTTCTGGGAAAGAAAATATTTTTAAAAAGTAGAATGAGTAACATCTGAATTGCAACTGTCATTAAGTGAGCTGAATCCATCGGAAGCGTCATCCTATTCTGATACTTGCATCTGGAGAACAGTTAATAGAGGCAAAGGAGCAGGATTGCTTGGCAAAGATTTATCTTCTGATGCATTTTGAGTTGTTTATTATTTGGTGAACAAACATCGTTTTTGCAGTAATCAGATGAATCCACACTCAAAGAACTGTTAAAAACAAAAGTTTACGTAAAAATTTGTTTGTTATACTAATAAGACATGACAAATGATAAAAATTCTGTTTAAAATTATACAAAAAAACAATTTAATTCTGCAATTGATAGAGTATTTTGGTTTTAAAAAAATTGTGCTGTAGACGAAATTCAAATACAAAAATTCAGGCCTGTTAAGTAATACAAAATAACTTTAAAATTCATTAGAAAGCTAAGCAAACATTTTTATATTTGTCAGTATAAAATTGTTTATTCCTAATATACAATAGTCATATGAAACGTAGTTATTAACTATATTTAGAATTTAAAATCTCATTTTTGTTTGTACTCTACGCATTTTTCCAAAATTAAATATGGGTGATTAACAATATATTTTGATTTCAACTAAATATGTTTAAATGAGTCAAGAATTTTTGATAAATATGATGTACTTATCAATTCTAAAAAATACTTCGACTAAAATATTCATACTAATTTTTTAAGATAACAATAGAGATTTCCAGAAATTGATGTGATGTAAAGTTCAGCAATATGTATTAATAAAGTATAACCTTTTACCAATTTTTAAAAAAAATTAAGACATTGTTTTGTACAAAATATTTTAAAAATCATCTGAAATTTCAAAGAGGTGCAGGTTTTATTGGTTTGCCACTCATCTTTTGCATATGATGGTTGATTAGACCATTATGTGCAAAAAATGCCAGGAATTTGTACCCATAAACAGTTAAATGTTCATGGGTACATTTGGGCTCAGAAGAGGTCCAAAAAATTCTAAGAGTTTTAGAGACTACCAGAGTGATGTAACTGCCCATTATAATGATTTCATTTTATTTTGTGTCAAATGGAAAATATAGGAAATATAAAACAATAAATTTGGCACAGTTAAATAGTAAAAAATAGATGTAACAAAAATCTTCACATTTAAATCTTCATATTTAAGCTTAATGATGAAATTTTAATGAGAATCAAATATGATTATGCAATTTTCAAAAGTTTAATTACTTAGCTATACATCTATATGGAAAATTCTATTTTTATTAAATAGTCATAAATATATTCACCATTTAAGTATTTATTGTAAAAAATATTTTTTAAAAATCACAATTAAAAAAAAGGCAACAATAGTTTAATATTGCTTATAATGTCCATCACTGATTATTTTTATTTATGTTAAATTGAAAATAGTATTTAAATAATTTATAAAGTAATAAATACCAAGCATTTAAATCAATCGTGATCTAAAATGTTGATTTAATACTCAATTCTAAGCAAATTAATATTTAAAC
>JAPDSC010138291.1:0-15002 GCA_026290005.1 Latrodectus geometricus
TTTTTGAACTAAAGCTTTTGAATTAAAATATTATAAAAATAAAATATTCTTTTGATATATTAAATATAGTAAAAAACATTGCAAAATATGATTTTTTCCCCTCAATATACATGAAATAATAAATGAAGCTTATAAAATCATTTTTAAGTTAAAGTTAATATCCAGAGTTGTATATTCTGGGTTCTAATAAACTTTAAATTATTCTTAGCTAAAATATTTTTTGTAATTTTCTTTTTACCCTTAATTTTTATTGGAAAAAATATAAAGTAAACTACTAAAAGTAAATTATTTAAGTTTTCTTAGAGAAATTTTACTCACTAGAATCTTAAGAGCTCAAGGACTTTTAAAATCACTAAATTAATAAATATTAATACATTTTTTTCCTCCTTATTATTATAAGCAATAAGTTATTTTTATTTATAAAGACAAATATATGCTGTTAGCTGTTTTTCTTTGTGGACATTGTTTATTAATTTAATGGTTATTAAAATAGTATTTAAAAACAAATTACATGCATGGAAAGTTTCATTAATATACAGAGGAATCAAGAAAAGCTGCCATTATGGATAGCAATAAAAAACAAAAATATTTTTTTTAAAAAAATTGATAACAAGTGCAGTATTGCCGCTTATGAAGAAACTTTTTATTGGAGTTCTTATTAAAAAAACAAAACAGTTGAATGAAACAAAAATTGCCAAAAAATTTGAAGCAATCTCAGTTTCACATCAAACAATGGTAAGATGAATAAACCATATTAAACAATGTGTATCCAAAAAACTGCAGGATATGGTTGAAAAATCTAAATATTCTTTGAAATGCCTATATTAAAAGAACAATCTAACATTAGCCAGCTTGAAATTTTTAATCGATTTTTCAAAATGGCTTCAGTGTAGGAGGAGAGATACTTGATCTTATTTTTCTCCATGGTAAGTACAACCTAGGGTATGGATATTTTAAATTATAAATAAAGTGGTGTCAGACTATGGGGGATTTGATAAATGTTCCTGTATTATCACTACTATGATAAGAAATAAAATTGTGTTCGAAGGATTCTCGAAGCATAACATTAACTGTTCTGTCATACATTGTATTGTTTGCCTAGAGGCCATATGCCCCATACATCAAATGAATGTTATGAAAGTGGTTTTTAAAATAACTATTATTAAAGAAGCCAATCATGCTTTAAATCTCAGAAAGTTTTGTGATTTTTTTATTTTTTATTTTTATTTATTTTTTTTTTTAACAGAAGTAAATGCTATATATGAAGACTTAGTTCACATTGATATTTGTTAGTTAAGCATTGGAAACTCTTTGCCATGATTCTTCCTCCTGTTCAAGGAAATTCCTATTTTCTTTAAAGAAGTTAAATCCAACAATATGGAATTAGAAAATTAAATGGTAGATGCAAAATTTTAAGCAAACCCTGCATTTTTAATGGACCTGTCACTAATGAATCAAATTTAAAGCTATAAGGAAAACAGCAGAACATTAGCAACCTACTTGGACACTTAAATGGATTTAAAAATAGAATTAAGCTTTTGAAGTGTGCATTAAAAAAAAAATTTTTTTTCACGATGCAAGAAGCATTTTGAAGAAATGAAGGATTTTAAGGAACTCTCAAATTTACCTCACATAAAATATGCTTAATTGCAGTAAAATTAAAAAATTTATTTTACAGCTTTAAAAAAAATTGAAAGAGGGATTTTAGTTTTTATTCAGCACTTTACAATTTCTGTTGAGAGTGTAATTAGAACAGACCTTCAACTGGGATTGTGATTTGCAATCGGATATTTTTTTTACCAAAAATTGAAATTGGATTGAACTTTTTCAAGTTGCTGCTAAAGCGGGACTTGCAACTTAGGAGGTTTGAATTAAAGAGAGTTACATAATATATATACATGTACAAGAGTAGTTACATATTATATAAACACTTCAAATGTGTTTAACATACATTTTTCCTTTCAAATATAGAATAATATATGATTAATAAACTCAAATTAAGTTAATAATTATGGTTTGAAACATCTGAGAAAAATATCCTTGTATGTTTTAGATTATTACTAAAGTTTTTCTTAACTTTTAGAAATGATGCCTTAGTTTAAAATATAAATTTGTAAAACCATTAAAATTGCTTATCCACCCATATTGTACATGTTAATTACTGGCTAAGTTAATCTGTAATCAATTTTTCAGTTTCAGGAATATGCTAAAATATCTGGGTTATTAAAATTTTAGTTATTTTTTGATTGTTAACTTGTTTTTGCATTTTATTTTCTAATTATGCTCATAAATAAACCAGTCTATTACTATTTTTAACCTAATTTAGATAATTTTCGCTATTTAAATGATTCTTAATAATTACCACTCTACATAAGATTCTCTCAATTACAGTTTTTTCCCATATCGGCGGCAATTTTTTTGACGAATAGTCGAAAATATATATTGCTGATAGTTTGTGTGTCATATAAAATACACAGTATGATCAAAAATATAATAAATTGTATAGAAAAAATATATATTATGAAAAAGATCATTCTGGGTCCACTTCATTGCAAAATGTGATAAACTGAGATAAGAGCATAAGATGGATTGAAAGAGATAATTCTAGTAAAACTTATCGATTTTTAGTTTTTAATAACTTTTAAAATGAAAATAGACATATTTTTAAAATAAAATGTATTTGTTTCGTTAATAATTAAATGAAAGTAATGGATTATTTTCAAATTGCGCATTAGATACATTTTTCTTTTGTACTGTGCATACTTTGTTTTTCACTTTACAGTAACATGTTTGTCGACTTTTTTTTTTATTTGCCTTCCTTATAGCTTTTAATTTAAAATCTTTTGGTTAATTAAAATGTTTTCATTTCCATATGATGATATATGAATTTTAATATTTTCAGTTCAAAACAATTCGCTTTCAGAGAAAATGTGAAATATTAGCGAATAGTAACTGTAGTATCTCTGATGAACCGAATTTATTCTTCAACATAATTCGACAAAGCAGATTATAGCTGAAATAAATCAGCCGGGATGTGGCCCCACCTATTATTTATTTTATTATACATAAACGTTATTTCTCACAAAACTTTCTTGTTAGTTTTTGGGATGAAGAATGTTTTTTATCAGATTATCTATGATGACTTATACTACGCCCAATTAAACTCAAAACTTTTTTAACACATAATCTGCGGATTATATACAGGAAAATAAGGTAATTACTACATTTTTTGTAAGTTAAATAATCACATTAATTTTAAAAATCTCCTAATTATTATTCATTCACTTTTTATATTTATTATTAGAAAAATTTTATAACAATAACCTTTTAATGTTAAATAATTTGTTAACTTTTTTTTTATATCAGTCACCATCTTTTAGTCTTGACTAATATATTCTGATTTACCAATACTGATTGTTTTTATGTACTGACAATAATATACCTTTTCATTGGAGTCCATTGTTTAGTAATTAGTCATCTTTAAAAGGTTTATGTAATTTTTGAATGAAACAATTTTTCTAAAATTTACAGATTTGGTTTTACAAAATGAGCAAACAGATGTCAAAAAATAAATCAAATAAAAAACACAACTACAGAAAACATAAAGATGATAGATCTTCAATGGTTGCAGTGGAGAGAAAGTTTAGTGAGTTAACTGTTGGTGAAGAAACTGGTAAGTATATATTTAAATTCTTAACTGAATTAAAATGTTGATTTTACAGAATTATAAATTTTACTATAATACAAAATTTTGTGTGCCCACATTTATAGATTTTAAATTTGTTCTTAAAGTTCAATACTTTATATTCAAAGAAGTTTTCTAAATTAACCCTAAATTTCCCATGTGTAAAAAACAAAGTTACCAAGCTCTTCTTCAGTTGTTACTGCAGAAATGGGGAAATAGTACAAATAATGTGCACATTTTTATTCACCATACAAAACAATAACTTATTGCTTTTGAAATAATGAATTTATTTACCTTACTCCTTTAACAATAAATTATTTTTTAAAATTAGTACATTTTTTTAATTAGTACTCAATAGTGAGATAATTGGTGACATATATCTTTACTTCATAAGTGTTCTTACAAAATTCAAATTTTTTATGTATGTTGACAGAATAAATGAAATTCCAATTTGAATAGCCTTAACAATAATTATGCAAAAATAGGTTTTTGCATTTTCTAAGAAATTTCTTTTAAGTTTGATATATAATATTCAAGTGTTTTGGAGTATATATAGCCATATAAAAGTGAATTTATGAGTAATGTGTCTGATTCTTAAAGCATGTTACCACAATATTATGAAGAATAATATTTGTAAAAATAATTATTTGTTTAATAATTTTTTATATACAGTAATTTTCATTGATAATTGACTATTTGATAATTATCATGATTATGATGATTCTAAGTGACACGCTGCAAGTATAAAACACTTTGAAAAGACAAATTTAATCTTCTTAAATCAAACTAATTATTAAAATGCATTGAATTACCTGCTATTTTATTTAATTGAATATGATTTAAAAATTAATAATAATTAGGTATTTTTATAATTCAAAATTACTTTTCTTCCTGGTAATTTTTATTTTTCATATTATCATAATTAAAAAGTATAAGAATTAATTTCATAAAATAGAAAATATCGATTTGTCCAATTTTTTTTTTTTTTTTTTTTAGTTCTGAAAATTATTGAGTTCACTCAGAGATTAGCTAATAAACTAACTGTACAAACTAAAGATGAGAAAACTTGTGCAACATCAATAACAACTTGTGGTGTGAATAAAAGCATGAGGGAGTCTATTGAGTAAATTAAATAACTTTTTATTAAATATTGATTAAACCACACGTAAAATGGATGCAAAATAGTTAATATGGTTAAAGATTTTGATGATGAGTTTAATTGATGATTACTGCACGTTTAGGTTCTATAGAAAATGTATCAATTGCAAAAATTATATATATATGAACAAAAGAAATTAGAATTACACTTAATGTTTGTGAAGTAATCTATTTACTTAATATTTACTGAACTATATGTTATAAAATAGTGTAGAAAAGATCTTTTTTTGATAATGAGGGAGATTTTAAACACAAATTTATAATACAAATTATATGGTAAAACTTGAAATAATAAATATTTTAATTTGAAATATTCTCTCTTGACAATTTTTTAGAATCGTTCTCTTGAAAACAAACAGGAAAACTTGATATTTTAAGCTGAGAAAAGATATTTTTGAAATGTGCAATCAAAAATCAAGTAGATTTATAGCATTTAAATCTAATTTTTTCATAAACAGTTGTATACTGATGGCAAATTTAAATTAAAAATAATTTTCTTAAAATTAATTATTCATTTATTTCTAAAATTAAAAATATAATTCCTGTATCTAAATTTTTTTTGAAGTAATATAAACTATGAGCAGGTATCCTCTTGTACAAAATGTTTTTAATGTGTGTATTTTAATAAAAGTCTAAAAAAATATATCTGTACACATTTTAAATTAACCATTCCTGATACTTTCCGATCACAATGATATTAGTAACTTTATTTTTCTACTCATTTGTCAGAACCAGAACATTTAAAATTATGTTCAGTTTCTTATTTATTTTTTGCTGCTCCTTATAAATTGATTATTCCTTAAATAAAATATTACGTTTTTGAAATTAAAAAAAAAACATTGTTGTATAATGTAGATATTGAGTAATTTGTAATTTATTCTTTTTTTTTTTTTTTTCTACAGATGGTCGCTTGTCGCTACCAGAAGATTTTAGATATGTAATTGATGTTCCCTTCCCTGTTGCTATGTGGGATTTAGGTCATTGTGATCCCAAGAGATGTAGTGGAAGGAAACTCTCCAGGTTAAGATTAATTAAAACTTTATCTCTTGGACAAAGGTTTAATGGTATTATTTTAAGTCCAGCTGCTACAAAATGCGTTGGTTCACAAGATAAGTAAGTTTTGTGAATTTATAATTGAATTTTTTATTTAGATATGTGTACATATAATTTTTAACATTTGAAAGAAATAATAAAATGTAAAAGCCAAATTTTGTGTGATTTTTAAAATAAAATTTAAACAATATGATTAAAAAATTTATTTTTAAAATAAAATTCTGTTTCATAAAAATCTGAATTGTTGATAATGTTAAATATTTTACTTATGTTTACTTAGAGAATGTTTCATGTAATCTTCAAAAAGTAAGACAGTATTTACTTATTTGAATTCTTATGATACGAATAACATGCATAATATAAAAGTATTGCAACATATTTTATACTTTGCTATCAATAATGCTCTTTATGTTTAAGATATGATTTTATAATGTCCTTTAATTTAACACAAACGTGTACTACTTTTATTAATGTTTTTGTTTTAAAGAGTGTAGAGAAATGAAATAACATGATTTATCTGCCTATCAAGCATATAATCATAATGTATATCAAGCATATAAGCATATTCCAAGTCAAATTTTAATCATAAAAGTTCATGACAGATATACTTGACAGTAAAAATTTTATGACAGAGATCAACTTCTAGAATTACTAAAGATCTATGATTAGAATTCTCACAATTCAAATATTATAAAATGTCACAGTCTTAGTAATTAACTAAAATATCAGAAATTTTGTATTTTCATAAAAGCAAAACACTTTTATCAAAACAAAATATTAACCCAAAACAGTGATGTTATTTTTTAATAATTTTATACATATCCAGATTTATTAGAAAATAAAAACACTTATTATAATAAAATATATATTATCTTTTTTAAAAAAAAATTGAGAATTTTTAATTTTTATTATTTATTTATTTTTACTGAATGAGTTAATAGTTTGATAAAATTTAAAAAATATACATAATAGAAAGATTAATCATAAAAATGAGTGCTTTGTAAGAAAGCGGTCACAAAAATTTTACTTTGAAGCATAAAGAAAAAAAAAAAAAATCTGAAATAACATTTATATTTTATTGTTGGGCTACTTTACTTCAAAGAATCATATATCATATTTATTTTGAAATTTTGATAATTTAATTTTAAAAATTTGAAACAATTTAACAATTACAAATTAAATGTTCAAGCTTAAGTAGAATTAGATACAGTACCTGTAATTTTTTTTTTAATTCCATAATAAGAAAATTACCTGTTAATATAAATATACAAAGGCTCTTCATTTTTCATACTTAAAATTTTTTAAAGCTTGCTTTGTGGAATTTTATTTTATAATAAATCTATGAGTATTAGTGATAAATCCTTTATAATTAATTTTCTAAGAAGGTGATTAAATTTTAGCACAATTAATTTCTTTAATTTAATCACATTCTTACGTTTTTTTTTTTTTTTTTCCTTAATTGCATTATGCTGGAAGGCATTCTTGGAAATAGCTTTGTGTGGTTAATTGATTTTCAATGTCAAGACTTTGACACTAATGATCAGCAAATGATATAGGTTGAATTTACTGATGATGTGTTTTTGTCATCGGCTAATCATTCAATGATTGATACATATCATTAAAGATACTGATTGATGACTCAGTATTATTGCAATTTGTTTGTATATATTGGAACATATTCAATGATTGATCCATTGACTTTACAAGAGAGCACAATTTTATTGCAACTCTAATCCCCAGTCTACTATTGTTTTGACTTTGACACTGAAATGGTGGAAAAGATTTCTTTTTAGAAGACACTGGATTGGATATTATAGATTCCTTTTTTTTATGTTAATGGTTTGATCATAATTGTAAAAGTTCCAAATTTTTCAGCTACATTTCGATATTTACTTCATTTGCCATATTTGAGACTTTCTGTGAGTGTATTTATCCCATCTGTAGAATGAAAAGTCTCAGCCTGAAGAGTAGAAAATAATAGTCTGAACTGGTCCGCATTGAAGTATAGAAGAAAAGCACCTTTGTAATTCTCGCAGGACCTTTTTCAAAATCTAGGTTCATAACTTCTTTCTTTTGACCTAAATAATTTGAGTGAGGGAACAGCATTGTTTTTTCAAAGTTCATATTCCCCAGCACAGGCTAAAATTTATTCTGACAACTTTTTATTACATTAGATTTGTATTACAATAATTTATAACTTAATTGAAAAGTTGAGTGGCAAGGTAATATGAGGCTCAGGTGATTTCCAATAATTATTTTATTTGAGAAATAGTTGAAGTTGTCCTTAAATATTAGCACAGATCCTTAAATATTTGTGCATTATAGTGGTTATAAGTCTCCTACTATTTTCATTGAATGGCTATTATATAATAAATAACACGGGGTTGTTCAAATTATAAAAAAGGTCTTAAAGAATTTACTGATACTTGGGCTTTTAGCCAGCAATTGACATCAGTGTATGCATGGAATGAGAGAACATTTATAAGTTTAATATTGTATTAAATATGTTGATTTAAATAAAGAACTAACATTATTTTAATTTATTTTAAATTTAATGTATACATTTATGTATACATATGTATATATATTATGATAGCATTATTTTAAATCTATATAAATAAAATCTTATTCTGTTTGCCAACCAAATTTTTGTAGAGGGTTGAATCGAGAGTAATTCCACAGAATGAAAACTTGCATCCAGTTGTTAATCTAACTTTAAATAAAAGTTTATTTCACCTCAAAATTTTGATTTCAGCATTTGTAATTATTTTAAAATATAAGTGTAATCTTGTAATTATAAAACAAGCTTGATTTAATCTCTGTAAAGTTAATTGCAGCTGTCAGAGTTGTCCTGATGTTCCTGTTTCTTTCTTTTTCTTTTTTTTTTTTTTTTAAATACTTTAAAATGTCCTTGGTTTTCAAAATAAAACCTAAAATTCCTGAATTTTTTTTATTAAATGCTTTTGAAAGTTCAATTTTATTTATTAAATTTATTACATTTTTCAGTATTAAATTTTTCTTTCAGGGGAATTTATTTCCTCTTTCAACTGTTTTCTGTAGAATAAGAATGGGGAAAAATTTTTCTCCCTTTTTTAGTTCTCTTTCAAACCGGAAATAGGTTCGGCAGTTCATTTTCAGCCTTTGGCCATGAATGTCAGTTTTTAAAAATTACTGTTTTCTTTTAAATATGTCAAAGAAATGAAATTTTCAGATAAATGGTTGTAACTACAAGATGGAAATTAGTACCATATTAAGATGGTCCTGAAGTGTGACAATGTTTATTCTGCAAAGAATTTCGTGTGCAAAAGCAAATTCTGACTTTTAAATATGAGTTTTAGATTATATGCTTGTTCATGCATATGAAACACAGCACCAAAAAGCAGAGAATTGTTACAAAAATCAAGCAGTATTTACTATCAAGTCTTAATTTTTGTAAAACTATACTTCAATACAATTAAACTATATTTTTAACGAAAAAAGAAGAGCCTGTAGTGCATTTGATGTACAGTAAAACAAATTAATTTCTTTGCAGTATTATCTTTAAAGTTTCAAATCCAGAAGAAATCAGAGAGAAAAAAATGAAGTAAAGTTGCTACAAATTAATGTCCATTCTGGTAATAATTGGTTAAATTTAAGAGTAAAATAGGTCATGGTGCAACTACCATACTGGAAGAGTTTACTGATAAAACATCATGTCTACAAAGTGTCAGGAGTTGCTACATAGTAATTTTTAAGTATCTGATCAAAAAATTCCTGTAAAATTCCACTACTTAAAGTTTTTCAATGTTTGTCCCCTTATAATAGGGGGGAAAAAGAGTCCAAGAATTCATTTAGTGGATTAATTCAACATATTACTAATGTGAATCAAACTTCTTCAGACATTGATAAGATGAATGAATTTTTTACAAGTGTAAAAATGTGCTTATTGGTGATTATGATCAAAATGTCTGCAAATATCGAAATACTGTTTTCAATATAAAAGATGCTGGTTATAATAAATATTCTATTTTTTCTAGAGTTGCTTAAGCATCTCTGTTTTTATTGAAAATAAATTCACAACCAGAAAAAGTTTTTCAACTAATAATTCTGTTGTAACAAAGCAGAGAGCTTCTTTATCAGAATTAACTGTTTAATGCTTATGTACTTGTTATGATGTCCTTTGAATGTATAACAATTTTGTTTCCCCCATTCCACTTACCAAGAAAATGATACATTGTGTTCAGAAGTATCATACACAATATGTATCATAAATGGAAAAATCAAAATATGCAACACAATTAGTGAAGAAAAGAAAGTTTGAGGATGACAGAGCAGGGCTACTTGTGAAAAAAAGTTTCAACAATCTCACCTGTTAGAAAAAATTAATTAACTTGAGGGGGAAAAAGAACACTTTTAAGATAATCACTGTGCAGCTGAAAAACTTTTAGATGATACAACCAAAAAAATAGCATATGCTGTTAGTGATAAGATGTGAATGATGTTAAAACTGGAAAGGTAATGCTGTCTGCTCACAATGCAGAGATTGCATCTGTCAATGATAAACTAGAAAAGTCAAGTATTAAATTATCAGAATTGTATGCTAATGCATCCTGTTCAAAATGAACATTATTTAATTATACATAAATTTATGTTATTTAAAGCAGTTATCATAAAGTTTATTAATTTTCAAAAAATGTGTAGTATAATAAGTTTTATTTCTGTATCATTTTCCATATTGTTGTGTTACTAATAAAATTCTTGAGTTTTTTCATTTTTAATAATTTTTTAATAGTATATTACTTTCTAAAAAGTGATCTCACTGTTAGTTAGAAGTGCATGGTTTTTTTCTCTGCTTAAAAATATCACTTGTGCAGGAAGTAAAGAAAACATATTTAAACCTCCAAATCACACTTTTTTTTATAAATTCTTTTTTTACTGTGTAACTTTAAAAAAAAATTAATATTTAATGCTCTTTTTTTTATTCTTGCATCCGTTTGATGATTTTTGAAAAAATATTGTAATTGGCCAAGACAGTGAACTTTGTTTTTGTCTACATCAACAAATGGAAATACATTGTATAGATTTTAATACTTTAAAATTTTATACCTAAAGGGAATTTTGAAGCATTCTATACCTCATATGATTTGTTTTTAACTAATTTATACTTCAGACTTTATTTTATAATGAAGAATTAATTTAAATAAAGCTAAATAAGTTGTAAATAACATTATTATTCCTAATCACATTTCCCCCTAAAAGTTAAGTACACATTTTTCCACTGGAAACTATGGTCCACAAAAGCCGCTCACTTAACCTACTATTATAAATAATAATAATTACTATTATTATTTATAATAGTATATATTTTTTTACAAGCACAATAATTTAAAAACACAGTTCATGACAGACTAGATATTTCATTAATGGTTTGATTTTTCTAGAAAAATTGTTTTCTTTTTTAGAGACTTAAGATATAAGCTAATAAAAACTTTTATTAATTCATCCATCAGTAGAGGCTATTTTTGTTTTAATTGTCTTAAGGTAGTATAATTTCCATATCTTTTTTACTATGTAAAATGCTACTATTATATCGGATTTACTTATACTTAAGATCTTTATTTAATGAATAGGCATGCTTGATATCAGAAGTTATTTATTTTAAAAATATGCGATGTATTTTTTACACATCATATAATGCATTAGATTTTCCTATTACTTTTGACTTTACTAATTTTCTTTTCAAAGATTATTCTTAAATTTCTTTTAAAAATTAAAAATTCTAATTCTGTTTTTTTACATTTTCTGATATTATTATCTACAATCAACATTATCATTAAACAAGTAGGAAACATTTTTAGCAATAAAATAGCAGCTGCTTTTAAAAATTAAAATAACAGAATCTACTATAAAAGAAAGGAGACTAATATTTTTTTTTTTTTTTTCAGATACTATGCTTTTAAAACTGTTAGTATCCAATTAAACAGCAAAATATATGTAAGATTGTTTTGATTAAAAACGTATATGAATATTAGTTATTTCTAAAAAATCCTTAGATTTCTGGAAAATTGCAAGTATTTATTAAATATTATAATGAAAAGTAAAATTAAATTTTTAAAGTTTTTTAAAATAAACATGATGTTTATTTTAGTGAATTTGTAAGCTAATGTAAAACTTACTTTAGCTTACAAATTCACTAAAATTATTGTTTGGATACAAGAGAATTTCATAAAATTTGTAAATAAATTCGACAGAAGTTCTAAACTTTTTGAGAAAATTTAAATTAAAATTTCCCATTAAAAAAATATCATATTCTATTAAATATAATTTAAATGTTATATTAACTTCTTAAAATAATTGATTTTTCTTTAATTTTAACAAAATCTATGATAAATTTCCTTATTATTAAAATAGCAATTTAGAAATTTTCTGGCAAATCATCATCAGTCATTTAAGTTTTTATTTATGATTGGAATTATTTTATTTTTGATTAAAAGAATTTTACTTTTTGTGGTATTTACATAATGATATAAATTATTTCCATCTAATTTTCTTGATAACTCATACAATTAAAAGTCTTAAGTATAACTTCTTTATTGCTAAATAAAAGATTATAATTTCTCTTATTTTTATTTCATTATTGCTATAAAGGGACATCATTAGTGAGTGGGGAGCAGCAGTGGTTGATTGTTCTTGGGCTCGCATTAATGAAACACCATTCAGAAGTATGAAAGGCCAGCACTTACGCCTTCTTCCTTATCTGGTAGCTACTAATCCAATAAACTATGGAAAACCTTGTCAGTTATCTTGTGTAGAGGCTTTAGCAGCTGTTTTCTATATAACAGGTTATATTTTGCTTTGCTTTTTCCCCCCCCCTTTCTTGAAACAACTTTCAGAATTTTATGCATTAATAAGTATTTCAATGTATTCATATTATCTTTTAAAAACATAATTATGTATTTTTTCTGTTTAAATTTGTATAGACGTTCTTGTTATGGTTAATGAATAAATGTATGTAAAATTATTTTTTGAAAATCTGATGATAAGTGAATTATTAGGAATGATCACTACCTTATGTATACATATTGTGTATGCATAATGTACCAATGTCATTGCTGAAAGTCAAAATGTGTAAAAACTTAATTGTTTTATAAAAATTAATAATTTTTAATATTTTTATGATAATCTTGTTATTATGAAATTATAGAAAGTTTCTTAAATCTTACTTTTTATTACAAAAATTGCAGAAAAATTCATAAAACTATCTCTTTTACAACCATTATTTTTCACAATGACTGAAAATATTTTAATAATTTGTTTGAAATTGCATTTACATATTTATCGCTTGTAACTGTATTGGTCATAAGATTTTTAATTGAAAAATCTTATGATTTATTTATGTTTTTATCAGAAACTTAATAGCTATTTTTAACTATTTACTTCTGTCTTAGAATATATTTGTCTGTCTTGTATATTTATTCTTCGTAAAATTTAATCTTAAATGTTTTCTTTTTGTGAATTGTTTTTGTAATTTTCACTCATTTGAAAACATGTCTACAATCTATATTCTATCTCTAACTTTATATGGTATTATCTTTTTACCAGTTGTTTAAAAATGTTAGCTTTTATACAAATTTGATCTTCATTATTTTACAAAAAACATTCTATGTCAAAACTATTATATATTAATATTCATACTTGTTTTTTTAATTTTATCTGTTCCTTATTGGAAAGTGGAATTTTTTTATATAACAAATTCTAAGATTTCCAGTTAAACCATCAAAGCTTGTTTTATCCATCAATTATGATTAAAAAATTTTTGAGACAAGCTTTACTGTTAATTAACTTAAATTCACTATATAATTAACAATTAATTTCTCTCTCACAGTTAAGTCTTTTTTTAAAACATTTTTCTATCATTTATTTAACTTAAAATTTACTTTTTAATAGGTTATCCAGACCTTGCTAAGTCTTATTTAAGACAATTTAAATGGGGTCACAGTTTTCTTAGTTTAAATGAAGAATTATTGACCTTATATTCTACATGTTCTTCATCTGAAGAAATTTTATCTGCTCAAGAAAATTATCTAAATAAGCTACAAGAAGAACGCAATGCTGATAAAGGTGAAATAAATTACACAAAATTTGATTTATAGAATCTGCTATAAAAAGTATTCTGTTTGAAATTTTCAACTATATATTATTTTATGTTGCTATTTGCTATATTAATTTATTTTGCTTTAAAAAAAATTTTTTCATACATTTTTTTAACCATCTTTTAATAGTAGTTTTGAATCTACTGAATGTAAAATAAAAATTTTACCTATTAAGATGATAGTTTAATTTTATTGTAGTATTATACTGTTTTTTATAATTGTTGCATCTGTTTGTTAAATTTATGAGAGCTTTACACAGTTGAAAAATAATTAACTATGAATAAGGATTACTTTCCCTAATTACTTCAAAGTTATATTTTCTTCTATAAATTATTAATCATTTTTTTCACTTATAGATTGACAAAAATAATAGCATTTATCATTTTTATATTTAATTTTTCAGTTTTAATATGTTCAAACCTTTTTTAGTTCTTAATTTTTCAAAATTTTCCTTTATATTCCTTTGAAGTTTATTAAGATCATTTAATTAACTCTTACAAATAAACTTTAAAATAACATACTTTATTTTAAAAGAAACATTCACAAACATTCTTATATTTTAAAAGAAACATTCACAGAGCATAAACTGTCTCAATGAAAATTCTGCAATTAACATTTTTCAATATTAATAGATGAGCTAGATTGATGAAAACAGTCTTGCAGTTCTAATTTAAAAGTTTTATTAATGTTTTAGAGCACTACAAGATACTTATTTCTAGAAGATAGACTATCATTGTAACTGGAGCTATATATATATATATATACTCCAGTTACAGTGATAATCTATCTTCCTTGTTTTAAAAATTTGTTTTCTTATTAAACCTAATTTTAATAAGTATAATCTGTACTGAAAATTGAAAATATTATTAGAAATGTATTAAAAAGTACTCCTTATTACATAATTTCTTTCTCAAAAACTATTCTACTTTTTTTCATGCTGAGTCTTTATGTATTACTAATTGTAGAAAATAACA
>JAPDSC010138310.1:8745-77214 GCA_026290005.1 Latrodectus geometricus
ATATATATATATATATATATATATATATATATATATATTAAAGTAACAGTAAGGAGAATGCAATAATCATTGATTAAGAAATAAACCACACACACACACACAAAAATATTCAAGTAGTTTTCATTAAAAAATATATTGACAAGCACATCGAAATTTAAACAAAAGGTTAACCGATTTATTATGTTTTTTATTTCAAATAATGCTCGTTCGATTTTTTTTTAAATAAATATCTCTTGGTATAATAAAAAACTAAGACAAAAGAAGATGATAAGAATATATTATAATAATAAGAAAAGAACAACCTTATCTGTTAGAAAGTTAGTAAATCACAGGAAAAACACACTTTTATTTTCTCTAGGTTAGAGTACATAAAATTTCTCTGGTCATACAAAGAGCAATTATGTGTTCGATTTACGAAGAAAAATATTTTATAATAATTCATTTTAAATATAATTAAATTTAATAAAGTTCATATTAAAATACCAGTATTCTATGACATTTATTTTTGCAGATACTCTTAAAATATTTATGGCACAACGTGTTGCATTTTATATTTAGTTTTTGGAAAGATAAGTTTTAATGATGAACTCACAGATACATTGAAATGATCGAAGAAGAACTTGCTGCAAAAAATGATATCCAAAATCTACACAAACTTGTATCGTTTACTTTGTTTAGCAGCAGCAGCAGTACTTATTATCTAGCAGTTGATTGTTAAGCTTAATTATACAAATTTGCCAATGAATTAGAAACCACAAATGATAAATTTATTAGACTACTTTTCGCATACATTGGCAAATGAATTAATTTCTTAAGATTAATATTTTATTAAATAACTTTTTGCATGGAAAACACCTTTTATTCATTTCAGCATTGAAACTAGTCTAGGCATTGCTTATTAGATCTTGTTAATTAAATAGAAAATGGGAGAATTTAAGTCCACAGATTTTTGTGGAGCCAAATTCTGGGCTCTTCGGTGGATAATAAAGGTGTTGGGAATTTGGGAAGCAATTTCGAACACTTATGGCATACTGTATTATTGCATCCATCGCTATAAGGGTAAAAATGCAACACTGTAAAGGCAATTTTATCTGCGAATATATCTTGATATATTATAGCTATCTTTTAAATTTCGGGGAATACCTGAACAAAAATGCCAAGCTACTAGGTCTTGTGCCATATCATGAAACTCCCTTCAGGCTCTTGCACAGGGCTTGGTTTGGTTTGCTTGCCGCTCATTAACAATGCTCTGAACACGAGTGGTAATTGTACTGGGACCTTCAGTTTAAAGTGGATTCCAAACTATTGCAACCCAACGCAACGCAAGAGCAACCAAACCAAACTCAAAAGCACTAACCATTCGGCTGTCAGCTAGGCTGTTGTACAGACTGAGTAAGGTAAGGGGGATTCATGGTTTTGTAAGGGTTTTGCAAATCCGACGTCTTCCATGAGTGTACACCGGTGATTTCAATGTGCTTGACTCACTGATGAGCTTTACGAATTAGGAGAAAAGTAAAGAAGGAGAACTTTCTTATTTTTAAATCAAAGACACAACAGAATATCCCAAATCCTGGACCTGCCACTTCCAGAGGTATTTTGAAGCCATTGCTACTATGACCTATTTAATGTGCCTCCTCTAATAAAGAAGATAGATCATCGATTGAACCAGGATTCCAAATTGCAATCTTCCGATAATGAGAACAACGCCCTTTCCAAATAAGCAATTGCGGCCTCGTTTTTCAACAGCAAAAAACATGGTACAATATGATTCATCCTGTCATATTATACGTTTCAAATCCACAGAAGGTTAGTGCATCCTTTTAAAAACCTAATGAATACCATTTCAGATAGAAACAAGAGGTTATATATAATTTCTTAAAATTATTGGAATAAATTGTTGCAGATGAAACAATATTTATTTTCTAGTACAGAAATTCAGTTATGACGTGTACACTGTGTGCATCTTTGAAGAAGCGGGTCACATAAGAGTGCGTATCTTGAAAAGAAAATATAAGTAACTTAATGTTTCAGCAATATTGGCCATCTAAAATAACAAACGGTCACCTTTAAATCCTATTAAAAGATTGGAAAATAAGAGAAGAGTGTACACCTGATATTCTTCGTTTCATAGAATGGACTTAACAATCTAGAAATTATGCTCCATTCTATCGCAACAAAATTTAGAATACTTGTTTGTTTTTTCTTGAATTAGAATAATTTGATAATACATCAAGATTTGTAATCCTATAACTGACACTATCATGATATTCTCTTCTAACATTTTTTCAAACCAATAGCTGAATAACTGAATTTCGCAATTAAAGCAGTGAGAAAAAGTAAAGTTTTTGAGGTCATAATTTGAACATTTATATTCCTATTTTTGTTTTTGAGGATATGATGGCTCATTTGTATACACATTTTCTTGTATTCCACTATTTTTAATTATGTTCATGTTTTCCACTATTTTAAATTATGGATAATTAGTTTGACGTTAATTATTATTTTTTTTACTTTTGACAGACTTTTAAAACCAGGTGGTCTCCTAATTATTTAGTAGACTAATATTTATCTTTCATACATAAGAATTTCAGAATGAACTTATATGATGCGGTAAAAGTTATACAGTACATAAATGTAAAGTGAATTAAGAATTAATGCCGGATCAAATAATGTATTATTAAATTAACTTCAATTATATTTGCTAAAAATAGTATGAATTCTAAGCTTATAAAATATTTTATAAATTTCAAAGTAAAATATTGTTTCCTTGAAATGTACATTTGTGAATTTTATGTAACTTCAGATTTTTCATGTAACTTTAAAAAATCATTTATGAATTTCCATTTATTTTTTGAAATATCAACTTATTTTCTAAGATTCGTTAAAGTATGTGTGATCTTTGTAACATTCAATTTTAAAATTGAATCTAGGTGTATATGTATATGCATTATTGAACACTGCTATCCTCTTCAATATTTATTTATTCCTTTAAGTTACGGCTAAAAAAGCCATTGATATAAAAATAACATCACTCTGAAACTTAAAATTGTTTAAGTTTTTTTAAGTAGAAGAATATTAGGAATAATTTATTTTAGAAATTTTGAAACTATTATTATTGTATAAATAACAATAAAAACAAAGTTTCCAGATGATACATAAATAGTTTCTTAAAAATTATCATTTTTTACATTTGGAATAGGTAAAAAGGTTAGTTATATGAAAATTTTAATTCAAGGTACTGCACTAACCAGAATTTCATTTTTTAATTATTTATAAATTTTGAAATATATAAGACTAATAAAATATACATACATTATTATAGAATTTCAAATTCTAGAGATTAATACTATCATCATAATAAATCTTTAATTTGAATCATAAAAGTTAATTTATGTTATCAACAAAGCAATTTTTGCATTTATATCAAATGTTTGATATTTTTATGAACATTAAAATATAATTTTGATTTCGTTTTTGGTTTTCTTATAGCATGTAAATTAATAATTGGAAAACGGAATTATCTTTAATTACCTAAAAGCATAAAAAAAATGTGTACTTCTTCAATTTTTGAATATGCTTTGAATTAACAGGGAGTCACATTTATTATCAATATATTATGTGAGCTATAATTTTAAAAATATTTTGTCCATGTTAAATAATATGTAAGATGGCATGAAAAATGTCTAAAACAATAAGTATGTGATAAGCAAAATGTAAATTTAATTTTGAATACATATATTTTGTAGAGTAAATAAAGTAAATTAAACTTATCTTAAATAATCAGATGCGTTTACTTCATAGCCACTTTTAATTTTAGGCTGAAGTGACTTTTAGTATAATAAATAAATTTTTAAATAATTTTAAGCATTGCTTTAAGGTAACGTTGGCCTAAAATTTTGAGTTCAATGGCAGTATGATGACATACACAGCTGCTGACAAGCATAAATCGATAGAACAGCTCTTTCATTTAGCTTTTGTAAAAATCCTAATTTATGAAAGTGGGCGGTTGATCTCATTTTATAACAATTACTATACTCTAGACACAGACACAACTCTGATATTAATCTGCTTATGGATACAAAGGTAAAGAAAAAATGGTGTCACTTGTAACACAACCAATAAAACCAAAATATTTTAAAAATCAGAACCAATGGTGTTCCAATAATCTGGCAAACTTATGTAATGAAGTACACATGAAGGAGTTTATTTCCATAAAGTGCAGAATAGCGTCTGCTTCGCTTTCAATGGGATTGCTTAAAAAAACATCTTTAAGAAAATTCAACAAGGAATATTTTTCAGATGTTCTTGATTAACAATAGAAAATATTTTACAAAATGCAGTAGAATTTATAATTTAATATAAGTTAAAATGAACAAATTAATAAATCTAAAGGCATACTAATATTTTAAAAATCTTTCTTTTACTCACTCTGAAGTTAAAAATAATAAAATTCCACAAATTCAGCCGCAGAATTTTATATTCATGTTGAATATAATATAAATTTTTCCATGCTATATAAGGTAAAATTACATTACTGTATATCGATTTTAAGCTTTTGAATAGTTATTCAAATTTACCATTATTGTTGCATTATTTTAAAATTTTATGTAGATAATAAATTTTAGTTAAATCCTATATCCTTATACATTTTAAATGTACAGTACTAATGTACATATATTTTAAACTTTTTAAATTTATATGATTAAAAATTATATTATTTAAAACTACAGAATTAAAAATTATTTGATTTAAAATTATATGATTAGACATTACATGATTTAAAATTTAAAATATATTTAAAGTTATATGATTATATATAAAATTCGTTTCTTTTTAAATTTATTTTATTCTAAAATTAGAATAATGATGACATGCTTCTGAAGACAATGTTTTATCCCTAACAATGGCTTGATATGATTTATAGCAAAATAAATTAATTGACCGTTAATCATTGTGACCTTAGCACTTTTCTTCAGGTTTTAGACTTTTTTTACTATTGTTGATGTTTTTTCAAGAAAAAAAAATTGTGAAAAAGGTTTAAACCTGGGGTTTATTTTTCAAAAGCGTATTTTCTCCAGTATTCTCAAAGTAAACATTTTGTAGATTAAAAGTTCCTGATGTAACATTTGCGCGTTAAGTAGATGAAATATGGTTTTAAACTGTCATATATAAACGACACGTAAGAAATTTTATTTTATTGTTTTATTTTTAAACCCATATTATTCACACTTAAAATGCTTTAACTTTATTTAATACGTTTATGTTATTAATTAAATAAATAAATAATATATGTAGGTATATAATTTTATATAGCTTCTGAAAATATCATTGATTGGGTACATAAAATGAATATTTAGAATTGATGTTATCTAAATTTATCTTCATCTGTAACATTGTAAGCGTACGATGGAGAATCAAAAAGTAACTTATATTTCGCTCCAAATGTCAAGATATTGATAATAAATAATTGTAATGTTGTAAGGTTTGAAAGTAAACGTATGCACATAGAAAGAAAGGACATATAATATTGTTTCGTCAGTTAATGTATTACTTATTCAGAAGTGGACTTGCTGAATCTGAATTGAAGATCTAAAGTAGCGTACTCTTAACTCTTAGGTGCTTATTGTTTAGCAAACTCTAAATTGGAAACTGAATCTGTACCTCAAATTGAGTAGAATTTGGTAATCAGATATTGCCAATATGGCAAATTAAAGAGTAACATCAGCTTGCTGTTCTGTAATTTCAAAAATCATGCATTTCACAAAATGGACTTTTTACTAAATAAAAATTCAAATGATGCTTAGTTCATCCTCCTTGTCATCCTTAATTAACGACACTCAATTTTCATTTGTTCTGATACATGAAAAACAAATTTTTATTATCATTTTGATCTTATGGTAAAATTTTAATTAGCTGTATTTAACTGATTGTAAAACATTGGAAGAGATTATTATTTTAACACAATGGAAAACACAATTTTATGGGACTTATGATAATCCTTTCAATTCCTTTGGGGAATACAAAAAAATATCTTATATTTTTGTTTTAAAAGAAATCTTTATTATATTTTGTGACATTTTTCTCTTTTTTTTAATTCTTTTCTGCATAATCATTTGCTTTAAATTGGTATTTTTTACTATATAGAGTATATGTCATTAACTTGTATTACAATGTCTAATACAAGTTAATTTCATATTTATATACGTTTCGATTTCACTGTCAATTAATTATTTTTGTTTTTCACTTTATAAGAATTAACCCTAAATAATTTTCATATACTATTATTTTTTGTACTGTTGTAATTTATTGTTAGTGGTTACTTATTGAGTTATTCCAGTTTCATGAGACCCAAGTTTCTTTTCATTACAAGATGTCGAGAACCAAAAAGCAGAAGACCAACTTTTTCCACCCATTCAATTTTTATTATTTGGTATAATATGCATATAATGAATACTGTGCCTGCCAGGGATCGAGACAGGTATTTTTTCTCATGAAAGACATAACTGTCGCCATGAAATTAGGGAACATGACGGATCATCGACTGGTATGGAAACTGCATACCTTTCAGTCATTTCCCAAACAGGCCAACACAACTTTACCTTTTTCTTAGAATCATAATAAATGTGTTTTTAAAAGGTGAATATATATTTGGAGCTAAAGTTTTCTTGTGGATGTTTTTCATGTTAGTCATAAGCATACATAAAATGTCTTAAAAGAAAAAGTTATTTATTCACAGATATCAATATATGTGTTTCTTAAAAAATTAAGTAATTTATAATGTATGAAGTAATGTAATTTTTTATACTCCTCACTAATCAAAGTTTTTTTAGTAAAAGTTTCTCCATTCACACCCCTGATGAACCAAAAGAAATCCATTGGTATATTAACAAAATTAAGAAAGATATGAACCACTAACCACTAAGTTTTTGTGTAAAACCTTTATTCCCTTCTGAAAATAGGTTTTATCAAACATGCTTATTATTCATCTAAAAATTAGAGATATTAATTTTCTTTCTTCATTTTTATAAATTTTTTATTTCGTTTCGAACAAGTTATAACTTTTTATTATTATTAGATATCAAAGAAAAGCAAAAGATTGATGTTTATCTTTATAAGGCATATTGCTGCGAAAATTTAGAAAAAAAAAATCATTTTATATTTATTAATCAAATAACTTTACTTATTCATTTTTTTTGGTGAAAAAAAGTCAACTTTTTGCACTTTAATCAATTTCTGCTAATGATTATGCATTTCTTTGGTTCCAACTGCATACATTTGTATTAGTATTGCTTATGTTTTTATAAAATATGATAATTTCACACCTAAACATTTTGTTTGTACCCATGGCATTAAAATTAAAATTTAATTATTACACATTGTTTATATTACAATTGAAACACATTTCCCACTTTTTACAAATTACAAATATTTAAATAAATTTTATTTCCGCATTAGATTTTTTCTCATACATGAAAATTTCTTTTTTCACTTGATTTTCTTTCAGTATTTTGTCTTTTAATTGCTTATAGTAACTAATTTAGAAGTCAAACAAAATGTATGATGAATTTTATGACATATACTTACTAATGTTATTATAGGTAGGAATCAATATTTTTAAAGTTTCATTACTCTAATAAAGGAAATTAATAATATAATGAAGGGTTTTTTACCTTTTTAAATTTTCCTTTTATGATAGTGTATTCTCTGATAGTTCAGTATTATTCTCTTATAGTTATATTTATCAACATATGCTGAATATTTATATTTTAAACTTTCCTTTAGAACCTGTTTCCTTAATTATAAAGATTCAAAAGATTAACAGAGTAAAAAAAATGTAAATAACTTCAATTTTACATTCTTGATGTCTTCATAGTTCTGCCCTTTCTGTCTCATATTAAATAGTTATTTTAGAATTGTTACATATATACAGCATACATTAATTGCCTAGTTTAACCTAATGGCGTAATTTTTCATTAAATAAATATTATAAAATTTACCCCTTTAAATACCATAAGAATTAGTTCTGTTGCAATTACTTCTATTATAACTTTACGAAAACTATTGCGCTCAATTAAACATTGAATAAGTTCTCATTTCTTTAACATATGAAAATCTGCCATTGATTATTTTCAAACAAAGTATTTCAATGTAAATATAATTCCTTAAATAATCGGATGCATTTCTTATTATTCTTATCAAAATTATAGTTTGTCCTTCAGCATGTTTTGACAAGAGAAACCTTTTTTTTTAGCTAAACAGGGGTCATATGATAACTATATATTTTTCAAACATGTTGTCAAAAAATCTTAAATAATATTCCAAATCTTGCATAGTGGTAGAGCCAACTATAATAGAAATCTCATTTGCCTCACGAAAAGAAGCTTTTAAATGCACAGTTTTCAACCTTACATTGAAATTCAATTCCTTCTTAATAACTTCATTTCTACTAAGAATATCAATGTTCCTTCTAAAATTAGACATGATGAATTTTGAAGAACATATGAAAACTTTCCTAATTTCTTGCGGTTTTCTTTTTCATTCATCTGAAAAGATTCTAAAGGTACCTCGAAATTTTCCTTTTCTCATTATGTTTTATTTTACGAAAAAACTTAAATTTATAAATTTTCTTATAGGAATTCTTTGATCATGTTGAGAAGTCAACAGTTTTCTCTCTTTAGTCTTACAATTTTTTGGCATTCTATGCTAAAAAAATTACTTACTTGCACTTGCAACAAATTTTCTAGAAAATAATATATATTAACGTCTTTTGATAAGGACCTTTTCCAGGAATGAAAATATCGGTCTTAGTATGTCTTCAAATTAGTGTTTTTAGATTTAACTGCCTAGAATTCCTCACATTTTTTCCTAATCTGCAGAGTGAATTGACTATGATCACTTAGCAGAAAAGTGCACATAATAAATACAAACAATTAATTAAAATATCTTATTTTTGGTTTGGATTTAAGCTAGATTTATTAATATTATTATGTGTGAAAATGCATCCATTTACCTTTCATTTTTGCTTTTTTAACTGACATCATAATATAAAATATATGCAAAAAAGCATTCGCATTCATTTTTGATATATGTGTATAGAATGTATATTAAGGATTATTAAATACGATGGTTTTAATGGCATATTATTTTTTGCATTATTTTTTCCTTTTTTAAACTTAATTATTTTATTATTTTACTAAGCGTAATTACTTACTTACACATCATATTCAATTAGTGGACTTAAGTTTCAACATTTAACTGCTTAGTAATAAATCAATTTTTAGAATTAAAATTATTTTTATGCTAATTTTTATTAAAATTTTATTAAAAATATTTTTCTTTACAGCTTTGTTTGTCCTTTTAATTTAAGATTTATTTATTTTATTGCTTTTTTAAATGTTTTAAACATAAAATACAAGTTACCGTTAAGAAATAATCATGATGAAAGAATTAAGTATTTTTTGGTGGAGTGTAAAATTGATGTAAGAAACATTTACTCCAATTAAATTTTACAAATTTTTGTCTTTTGCCTTAAAAAAAAAAATAAAAAAAAATAAATAAAAAAAAAAAAACGTCTCGCCTCGGTATATGAACAGTTTTTCTTAACTTTGGTTGTTATGATTTTCTTTCCCAATTGCCAGATAGGACAACTTCTAGTGTAGGTGGGGTGATCGCCTTTGCAGTTGACACATTTTTCTTTTGCAGTGCAAGAACTTTCATGGCCAACTGCTGTGCATCGAGCGCAAATATGTTTACCTCTACAAGCTACTTTTGAGTGACCAAATCGCTGGCTATGGAAGCAGTGCAAAGGATTTGGAATAAATGGCCTAACGGATAGATTCATTTACGCAGCTTTAAAATGCTGTGGTGAATCTTGTGTCGCAATTGTCACAGGGAGATGTTTGGTATTTATTACCTTACCATCTCGTCTGACAATTATGCGTTTAACAGCGGAGACTTTTTGACCTTTGAGTTTTTCGAGAATCTCATTCGTTGGTGTATTTAGCAAACCTCTGGCTGAAATCACACCACGAGAAAATTTAAGACTATTTTGAGAAGAGACGGACACCTGAAAGTTAGCAAGCATGCTCATATTATTTATCTCGGTTGCTTGTGTTTCAGATGAAACTTCCACCATTAAATCTCCAGAACGCAGTTTTCGAATTCTTCTCACTTCCCCAATTGTGTTTGTAATAGATTTCTGGATGAGGAAAGGTGACACATTATCAAAAGTACCTTTCTTCCGATGGATAATGTAGAATTTTGCCTTTAAAAGTGTGAACATATGCTCCCGCGGGAGAACAGAAATATTGTTTATTTTCATTATAGAAATGAAAATTTCAGGACTTGACGGCACCACCCACCACCGAGTCCAACATGGGGATGCAGACCAGCTGCACCAGTGCTAGCTAAGTCCTATACGCTCACACTACATCCCTGTGATGGCCTCCACCCTTCGCGAGTCATCCAGCACATGTACCGATCTGGAGGCTCATGGTCTCTGGAGGCCTCAATTACCAGGACCCTCCTTTTCAGGAACATGGGTCTCCACGCACGGCAAACACGGGGGTGATTTAATCCCTGAGAGAAGCTAATAGCAACAGAGCGGCGACAGCTGCTCAAGGGGAGCCCTCAACCTCATCAGAGGCAACCACAATGAGGGAGAAAAGGAAAGAAAAGCAGAAGAGTAGAGGATAGAAGAAAAGAAATAAAAGAAAGCAGATCACTGGGGTTCCTCGGGATTGTGATACTCGTGTTTCTTAAAGAAAGTAAACCCGCTGAGGGGCAGTTGTACATGATCAATAACAGTCGAAAAGACAAACATATTATTTTCATGCCTTAATAGGTCTTACAATGATCCCTATGAGGAAATGGGCATTTCAATGACAACAAATATCTGAAGAATAGTTCAACGACATTTCAGCAACATGTATTTCAACTCAGCAATATCGGCTTCTAATATTACATCATAAAAAGAGTGATTTTAATGGTATGATCATCAATGATTCTGACCCAGGAATGGAGAGACGTCATGTTTTAGGCAAGTTTCATTTATGTTTTCAGCAACATGATGGTGTTATCCTTGTTTAGTTGCGCTGTAAAGCATGCACATTGGCAACATGTGTTCAAAATCATCTTATTGGCCAAATACCTAGAGTAATGGGTAGTCATTGATTTCTCATTGTCAATTTAAGATCATTGTCAATTTAAGGTTTAGCTCTAACAACACATTTTGATTCTTAGATTTTTAATCTGATTTGACTGAACAATAGCAACTGTACCATCTCTGGGTATAATGATTATAAGTACGAATATTTTTTTCAGTTTGCCTGTATGTATATTCCTAATAAAATTTTAACATTAAGTTAAAAATGTACATTTTATCACCTTGTATGATTGGAACCTCGGAAAGTGCAATTTATTTAGTATCCACAGAATTGTCATCTTGAATTAGGTCAGTTAATCATAAATCAATAGATATTAAAAGAAATCAATAACTTTAGATAGAAAACTTAAAAAGAAATTTATGAAATCATTAAAATTATTCAATGATGTAATAAAATTATTTAAATTATTTTAAGAAAGGAATATAGTTTATTTAAATTTCTTTCCAAATAAGTTTGTATGTTACAACAATAAAATGAATAATACGAGTATAACGAGAAAATGTAAACAAAATACTAAAATAACCCTTAAAATATAAATAGCTTATTATTATCATCTATTTTACTTCTACTTTAACAAATTTGTAAAGATTTTCATTAAAAGTTCACTCCTTAATGGACAAATATTATAGGAATATATAATATTTCCTTTAAAAATAGTGTTTTGTACTAAGTAAAAAAATTCAAAATTCATACAATATTTTGGAAATTTTCTAAATGTTCTTCTCTAATTGATAAATATAACATGACTTGTATTTCGTTCTAAACGGAGTATAATTCAAAACATTATGTGTTAATACATAACTATTTCTATTAAAAATATTAAGAAGTGAAAAATAATAAATCTTCAATTTTCAATTATTTTTTTAGAGTTCACTTTATCTTACTAAAGTATATATTTTGTGTATTCATTTTTACCTGATCCGTTTCCTGGTAAACTTTTTCCAAGAGATATATCTCGGTTTAACATCAATTGAATAATTCATTAAGCATATGTTGTCGCCATCTGTTGGAACTATAAAAACGTTTTTAAAAACTCCCTCAATGAGAAAAGAAATTTAAACGGGGGCTTTTGAGAATGATGTTTAAAACAAAATGTATAGAAACAATGTTTAGTCATTTATCAATTACAGTCCATGACTAATAGGTTTTGTTTAAAGTAACATGATAGAAAAATTGCGCCAATAGAAATTTTGTGTAAAAAGCAATGCATAAGGAGTAATTACACATTTAAAATTGTGATTAGGTAAATGTAATAAAGAATAATTCTATATATATATGTATCTTATAATCTAATGCAATTTCCAGTTTCTGACAATATTAAAAAAACTCTCTTGTGAAATACCGATATGTATTTTAAAAAAATATTGAGATTTCATTTCTCATGCATATAGAAATAACAATATTTTATTCATAACTGATATAATATTTTGAGATAGCACAAATTGGTTTTTAGAAAAATTTTACTTAAAGAAGTTAATTAGTAGATACAGTTTTTTTGTTAGCATAAGAGAACCGCTTTTGATTCATAACTCTTACTTAATTCTTTTTTATTTCACTGAGAAATAAGATAAATAACTATTTTATTAATTCTAATAAAACAGAGGTACAGTTATAATTTTTTATGACTAAATAAAATAGAAGAAAGGATCTGTATTAGTTTGAAATCTTTCCGCTATAAATAAAAAGCGATAATCACCCAGCTTTTTCTAAGAAAAACATAGGAAAAAAATATTTTGTGTCCAAAAAATTAGAAAAGCTATTTTTTCTCATTCACAAGAAAAAAAAAGTTACTTTTTCAAGAAGACTACCGAAAAGTTTTTTACGTTATATTCAAGAAATGCAAATTTGAGAAAATAAGTTTTTTGAATGTCGCTTAAACGAGTAGGAAAGAATACGATTATTTTTCTGACAAAAAAAGAACACAACTATTATAATTTTATCTTTAGCTTTATTTAAATAATGATGTGTATTATCTATTTATTTGTGTGTAACAATAGGTAAGAATCAATTTTCAATGAAGATATAAATCTCTAAGTGTGACTTTTAAAACTCATATGAATAAACTGTTTGGGTATAATAATATTTTTGTATAAACTCACGTGAATTTTATTAAAATGTTTTTGGTGTGTTAATTATAATATTATTCTTCGATTAAAAATAAATTTTTATATCATGTTATACCTAATGTTTCATATTTCTTTTATTAAAATATAAGATCAAAAGCCTATTTTTTCCAATGATTGCAAAAGAATAAGAAACATATTTATATATATACTTAAGCTATTATTTTAAAAAATGTCAAGTTTTTCACTCTGATTTCATTGAATGTTGACAATTTATAATAACCATGCTTTGATTAAAATGGGTAAAAATATATAAATAAATGTTTATATTTTAGTTTTTAAAACAATATTTATTAATAACGATAAACTTAACTTTATAATCTATTGAATAAAATTTATTCTCTTAATAGTAAATTTCCAATTATTTCATTCTCACATTATAGTAGTTTAAAGAAGCATTTGTAAGAATTAAGGTTTACAAAGACTGACGAATTTAAGAATTTGATATTCTTTGAAATTTTCTAGCCTAACTTATTTAAATGACGCTTTATTATTTTCCATTGTTATTCATGGTACTTGTACATCATTCTCATGTTCTCGAACCCAACAATGTATTTTATGCCTGAAACCAGAACGCATTTATGATTTGAGTGGAAAACCATGTCTTCGAAAATTAAGCTTCTATCTACATATACTTGCTATATGTCCTAAACGAAATCTTCCAAGACAGCCACATTAGACCATAACAACTTTACTTCTCTTTACATTGCATTTTTTAAAAAAAAATAAGATTCAGTAGCTCATCTTGTGTGCGATGAATTAATTATAAGTCTAATTTCTGTTTTGTATAAGTATGTAACAAATTGACTATTTAATACAATATATGAAGTTAGAGTTTGTGTTATTTATAATTTTTATTAAACACTTATGTTTCCTTAATCCCAAGTTATCCATTTGCTGTTTAAATGAATTTTTATATAGGTATTTCCTATTTTCTAGACACAATTTATATACTTTTTGTGATTTATGCAGATATAGTCATCAAAATAAAAGAAACTTTAACAAATATTTCATTCACATAAGATGTCGGAAGAAAAGTAATTATTTTTTAAACAAGTGACAAATATGGAAAAAAATGTGATTTTTATATTAAATGAGAGAGAAAGATTTCATGATAAATTTTTTACGTTTGAATTAATGGTTAAAGTCAATAGCAATAATACATGAGTAATGAAATTATGGTTTAATGATAACAAAATAGTTAATGTCAGGTTCTTACTTATTTCAAAAAAGATATTAATGTGTGTGTAGAATACAAAATGGAATATAAGCTATAAAGGGTTACCTTTATTATAATATAAATTTATGTGAAAGATCAGCATTTATACATTAATCTAGGCATAAAGATATTATCTTGACACTCACCTGACTTCCTTTAAAACCACCTCTCACTGACAATGAAATAATGAATTCCGTTGTAATATTAATCCTGTTTGAACATTTTTAAATGTCACCCTTACTCAGAAAAAGAGGAGAAATTGGAATTTTATTTAGATAAACATTGTTTTAATTAAGTGCCGTCAGGACGTCAAGATTTGATAATCAAAGAACTATGTTTTCAATATTCTTCTCTGCTTTTTTTGCATTTTATTTTTTTTCAGATTCGTAATAACAGTAAAGGTAGAATTTCAATTATAAAAAGGTTCAGAAACAATTCAAAAATACCAAAAACTACAAAAGTAGCATTAATTTTGGTTAATTAGAAAATATTAATTTTAATCGCACTTCAAATGCTTTATGAAAATGGGGATTAACTGTTGATCTAAATAGTAAATAAAATTATTTACTTAAGCCAGAACATAAATTATGAACATTATATTTATACAGTTGTTTTTGAAGATTTTTGTATGTGCATACTTTTTCACTTCAAACTACAGGTATCGAAATAGATTGGTTAGTTTGTCACTCGACGGTCGCTTTAGGAATATATAAGGACTATTTCGACCAGGGTTTATAGCTGAATGTGTATTCGAAATGAAAAACAAAATTACCACTCTGAGTTTTGCGATAATGTCGTAAGCTGTTGACTTGAAGGATTTAGTGCTAATAATACAGTTATTAGGCTGAAAGTACTATGGTTGTTTAGAGTTTGACTTACATGTATGTGGATTAAAAATACTTTAGAACTATGACCAATGATCTGGGGTTTACACAACAGATTATTATAAAAAAAAATGAAAAACCTGTGAACGAAAGAGACATCATTTGAGAATGCATATTTGTAAACACTAAAAAAAATATATCTGCAATATTTTTTATAAATGAAAGATGTATATAAAGATTATATAAAGTACCTTAAATGATGTTGTTTATGTTTTGATGTTTTGTGAAGAGCATAAAAATGTAACAGACTGTCAAGGATACCGAATTCTACTATTATGACAGTGACCTGAGTACGGCAGTTGATACAGCCTTCTCTAATTCATTAGTTTACTCATTTTCAGAAATACTCGGGTATTTTCACTCAAGTATGTAATGTATCTAATGTAATTTCCTTAATCTTTTTAATAAAAAATAATTCAATGTTTTAACAACCCATTATGACATTAATACAAGCTTAGCCTTGCAATGAATTTCTTAAGTAATGAATATAAAATTGCTATATAAGTGAAAAGATAAATTAAAATGAATTTTTTTTTTAATCAATAAGTCAATTTTTACTTAAAGTGAAAACATAATTTTTTCTTTTATAAATCATAAAAATATTAAAAAAATTTAAAACTGTTTAAAAATAAAAAAACGGATGTTTCCTTTTCAAATGCACTCTGAGAGAAACTACTTTGATGATTCACACAAAAAATAATGATTCTGAATTCCTGAATCCTGTAATTCAGATTCTTAGAAATTTTAAGCAGGAATTTTTTAGGAAAGTAAAGCAGCTGTGAAAAACTTGGTACTTCATAGCAAAATGAAAGGAAAGGACTAATGGAAAACCTTCCGACACGCAACGAGAAACTATGCATGGAGAAATAAATAAAAACAAGAGAATGCAAATTCCGTTTTCAGAATGGAAAATATTTCGGTGAGACTTTTATGCATTGATTTAGATTCTTACGCTTTTTTAAATCAAGCTATTTTTTTGAAATTGAAATGCTATATTTGATAATATGCTATTTTATTCAATATCAGTTGAGAAAATTTTTACAACCCAAAGCTAATAATTCTTCTGCTTTTCTGTTACTTACAGTTACTTTTTTTGTCAATAGCAAAAAATACAGCAAATATACGATGTACAAAAAGTCAGATATACGGACTGAAAATAGGTTATATATTTTCTACAATATTAGAAATGTTATAAGAATAATAAGAGATATTATAGTCATAATTATGCTTGCCATTTTCACACAACATTAAATAACTTCAGAGTGTATAATTTAAGTTAAAAAAACAGGCTTTAATAACATTTTCAAAATTTCATGAGTAATGTATAACTATTATAGTATTTATGGCAATTCCACTTTATAATTAATTTATATTTATGTTACAGATTAAATTATTTTAAATTGTATTGTTTATAACATTAAAGAAACTATTATTATATAATATTGGGAGTGTTTTCAAAGAAAAGGAATTTGAAATAGATATTATCTTATCTCAAATAAAATATACTCAGAAAAGAGATTAAGTAGTTTCAAAGTTTTTGTATATATGTTTATAAAATATTTAAAAACCTATCATTCCAAGAATACAGGGATAGTTACAGTTATTTTATCTTTTTCACACACACACACACAGACATTATCATAATATGGATTCGAATTTATTATTTCTAAAATTTGAAAAAAAAAAAACATATATATTTTGTAACAGAAATAATTTATTTAGAAGTTGTCATCATTTCAAAGTAAAAAAGAAACAAATTAACTTCTAAAATATATTATGAAATTCAATTTTTAAAAATAATTTTCAGCATTTATTTGAATTATTCAAATTTTAAATTTAAAAAAATTGTTTTGCGAAAAAATGAATTGGAATCGACTATCGAGGTTCAATAAATTATTTCTTTAAAATACAGCCAAATGAATCTGTGAGAGTCCAAGAATTATAGGAATTCTGTCTATACATTAGAGAGAGGTAAACTTGTATTTCATTAGAAGCAGATGTAAGCTTCTTATATTGATTCCAAAGGAATTTAATTTTATCAGAAATTTTTAATCAAGATGTAATTTTAACCAGAAATATTTCTAATAAATTAAATATTAAATTTGTGTAATTTTTGCATCAATGTCATCGCATTAATGTAGTGTTGTTTAATATTTAAGTGAGGAATTCCAACACACTATTGAAGACATTTGGAGCCATTATTAAAACTTTTGTGCTAGTAAAATAAATTATTAAAACTTTTAATACTGATATACACTATTTATAAAATTAATGATTATAATCTCCATTTTTAAGAAGTTCAAAATTTATTTTCAAATAAAATTTATGCAGCATTCTTTTTGTACCCCTTTCATTTTTTGTAAAAGATCTTTTAACTGAATCTATATGTTAAAAATACTTAAGTAGTAACTTTCGTTACCTTAAAATAATTTAAAACAATTTTTATAACAATTATAATTAATTCCTAAACTGCAGTTGATAATAAATGAATTGATTCAGTTAAGAATGTTTATAATATTAATGGTAAGTATAATTTCAATTAGCCTAATCATCAAGTGAAAGTTTGACAAAATTTGAAAAAAAAATGTAATAATCCGGATTTGTGGTATGAACAAAAAACGGAATTATTTTATCTATATCTTTAAAAAAATAAATCTAAAATTTTCTTAATTCACTGTACTTCTATGATTATATAAAACCTAAAACAATTTGATTTTGGTAAACAAAGGGACATTTTCAATGGCATCTTTGTAATTATTTTCAAATAATGCTTTTTAAAGATGCTTTTCCGTATCCAGTACTTTTAAGTTCCTTAAATTAAAGTTTGGGGTATTAAATGTGAAGTTTGTTCTACTTTTAATCAACTTCATCTTAAAATGTAAAAGTTTTGAAAATTTCTAAAACAATTTAGATTTTATAGGGTGAAAATTTTGAATTTCAATCAGAAAATTTTGAAAAGTCAATGAGGAGAATAATTGAAAACTGAATGAATGAAGTTTTTCTATATTTAAGTTTCCAATTAGGCATTTTACTGAAAAATATGAAAATTAATTAAGCAGACGCTTGCACTGTATTAAAATATCTATTTTTTATATTTTTAGATTAAAATGAAGATACTATATTCATGTTTAAAAATTAATATTCATATTTCTTTTGATTATCTATACAATTTTTAACTTTATTTACCCTGTTTGCGTATTTCTACTTCATCACCAATTTAATTTACTTCTTAAAAAACATTTCTTAAAATATTTTACAGAAAATAAAACTTTTCTTTCATTCACTTGCAATAATCATCAAGCATTCAGTTAAATACTTGAGTTCAGTTCATTTTTGAATTTTTTTCTTCTAAACTACGATTTCAATTGGAATCTTAAAGGTTACAAAATATACAAAATAACATAAGACTAATGAAATCACATTAATTAGGTTAAGAACGAAAAATTTTATAGTTTCATCTAATTTTAAGATTTTATTTAAATATTTAGTGAGTATATTTAGTATATTTAGAAGAAAGTTTTTAAAACATGTATTTAAGAAATCACCGTCAAACTTTTTCTTGAAATATATGTTTTCTTTGTCACCTGAAAATATTATCTTCATAAACATATTTTCTATATTGTTTTCGTTTGCAAGTATAAAAATATGCCACTTCAAAATTAAAATTTTAACATATGAGTAAATTAGTTTTATTTTAATGGAGCACCTTCTTCATAGACGGATTAATATCATATATTATGATATATATTTGTTGCTGAATGATTCTAATAACTTGATTGTATATATAACACTCAATATTTTTTTTAACTAAATATTTCAACTATGTTTTAAAATTCAACATACATTAAGAATGAATCCTAGAGAAGCAGTTCAATTTCGATACAAATTCTTAAGTCATTTTAAAATTTAAATATCTTTTATAGTGTATTTCTCAATAAAAATCTTTGTCAAAGTAATATGTTATATTTTAATGAATGATAATCATAATAAATTTTGTCCAATATATAAATTTATCATATTTACATGGACAAAATTAATGGAAATAATATATATATATATTATAATATAATGGAAATAACATGTATATATTTTTTGAATCTATTAAATTTATTAAATTACATTATATAGCATTTACAATAATATTAATTTAAAATAATGAAGAATAAACAGATATCATAAATATCCTCTTGCAAATCAATTTTGTCCAAACATATTGGAAAAGCTTATGAGATGGAAGGATTTTGATGTTCGGCCTGCCACATTGATATTGATTAAATCATCTTTATTAAATTATAGGAAGGCAAATGGAAACTAAAAGAATTGTGGATAAATAAGGTAAAATAGACACTGCAACACAAAGAGAAAAATATTGTTATATTGATACTAGGAAGTATTTCACTCTGCACTTCATTTGAAAGATGGATTGATCATCTTAATAAGAAACGCAATAAAAGCTTTCAATCAATCTCCTCATTTTTAAAGTTAATATTTGAAGCACACAATGCAATCTTTTAAATGTTATGAATTTAATATTTGCGTTTAAATAAGTTTCTTGTTGCAAAACTATTGGATATCATGCACAATATAAAAATGTAAAATATGTTTGCTATATCTGAAATGATATTTTAGTTTTTAATAAATTAAAAAAAAATTTAATTAAAGCCATTCAGAGAAAAGTTGAAACATTTTAATATGTTCTTCCTATGTATAAAGCTTTAAAGAGGTTTTGAAGAATAATCTTCACATATGATCTGTTGAATAGATTTTTCTTTTATCGCAGCAAGTTCTTAAACTAGAATAATTATTAAAGTATTTAATTTTAATAATAAGAGGGTGCTTGCAGTTATCTGGACGTTTTATTTCATATTTTAAATGTATTTAGCCTTATGAGAATCTTATAGAATCGCAACTTTTTGAAAAGACAATAAGTTCTTTAAAATGCGTGTAATATTAATCATTTATTATGGTGAAGGAAAAAACTTCTTTTTAATAAAATTTGAGAAGAATAACACAGTAGAGAACAATTTTGATTCCATTCCATGTAGTGATAGATTTTCATCTGAAGTCTATTGTAAAGATTTAACTTTTACTGCGTATTTTTGCTTTCTGGAAGTATTTTCGGGTAAGCAATACTTAAGTGGTAGGCAATTCTGATGATTAGATGGTAGGCAATTAAGAAAAATTCCAAGAACCCACCCCAATGCATGATAAGGGGAAAAAACATGCAAAAAGATGAAATGCTTCACCCATTTCCTGTTAACTGTGATTAGGATTGATTTGGAGAATGTTATGTGTTTGAAAAACTTGATCTGGACACTAAACCATGATAAACAATTTAGAGTGAATAATTTCACAAAATATTTAAGTTTTCTCCAATATTTCCTTTAAAATATATAAAGTATATATCAAATATGAAGGAAATAGATAGCTTTCATCATTTCATGATTAATGAAATGAATTTTCTTGGGGCGTTTTGTATTGACGGAAATTCCATTGAATTAACAGAAGTTATCTGAACTTTCGATTCAAAATTCCCTTTATTATAATGAATTGAAACTGATATTTTATAATAGTTATTCTAAATGTGGGGCAACAATTTAGGAATAGAATCATTGAAAACAACTCTTACTGAGTTCAATTTCTTTTGATTTATTTTTGGGATAAATTTGTTAATATATTTTCCGAGTCAAGCTGCCTCTGCAAATTTCACAAGTTCTAAATGTATTTCTGTTAAAATAATATTCTGATAAACTAATTTTTCCACTGTGTCTAATGAGTATTACAGGTAATTTCAATTTGGTTACCTAAGCAGCGATGTATTTTACTGGAATTTCTCAGAATCATTCTTAAGTTAATTATGAATAATTTTAGCCACTTGGAAAAAATAGATCAGATAGAAGATGATTTTAATTACAGAAAATGTTTAATAGGTAATTAATGTTTTTAAATGACAAAAATGGTTTTTAAATAATTGTGTACAATTATTTAGAGGAAACCTGCTTCAACTTGGTTAGAATATCTAGTTTGTGTCATAAGAAAACAGTCAAAACCATTGTGGGACCACACCTGTTTTCAACCAATGCTTTGTTGACAATTTATTTCCTTGAGTTTATGAGGTCTACGCTATGATTGAATTGTCTGATCAGCTCTTATAAGCTGCAATTTTTACCTATTTCAAAATCAATGTTTCTCAATCATTTAGAATTTAACCAATATTGTTATATTCAGTCATTTGTGGAATGTTTGAACAAGTATAATATTTAAACGGTTTTCAGCTACCATATTGTTTGAGCGTTGAATGTCGTTGCAGTACTTGTCTATTGACATTGCTTCTTCTATGATGACATCAAATCTTTTGGTCATTAAATACTCTCCCAATGCTGCCAGTTGGAAGAAAAAATGTTTGAAATAATACAGTTTCTTTCATAAGAAAACAGTTTTCAAAAATGACAGAGCATTTAAATACAAAAATTATTTATTTTTTATTAGCGTTGCACAAGAACTTTTTATTAGCATTATTAACACAAGAAGAGACAATATACATGTTGCTCACTGTATATTCGTTACTTAAAGTAATAGATTGCTTGTACGAGCCCCAGAGCAACGGGCCTCTCTAACCACTCTAATTAGTGAAGTGGATTTAAAGCAGCATGGAATTCCGTTTCTGTTACCCGAGTCTCGTTTCAATTTTTGCTAGTATATTTAATGGCATGCAAATTTTTCTGTTGTTACCTGTGAATCTCGAAATTGCTTTCAAATTTAATAGTTTGATCTTCACATGTCATACTATTAACGTACAACAAATACTCTTTATTATTTTCTGCTCCATGGTGTTACTACCTTAATATCTAAAAGTGTAAATGGCCAATTGTATTGCATTTTAAATATCTAAACCTAGAGAATAACTAGAATCAAGCGCTTTTAAAATCCAATCTAATGTTGATACTGTTAGAAAACTTTGTTGAGAAAGAGAAAGGGATTTTGAAGTGTCAATAGAAAATTAAAAATACATTTTGTATATTCTTAAATTTTTTCACATTGTATTAATGAAAATAAAGAAGAAGACATTTTAAAACATATCCGTAAACTTTAATCCGCAATCATTAATTTAAAATATGAAAAAAAAATTGACAACATAAGTAAACACGGGTGAAGTCACGTGAAATAAATTTGACATTATTGTAATAGATATAACTCAAGAGACAAAAGGGCATAACCGATCACATTAAAAGAACCTGAAATAATCTATGCAGACATTAATAACCCGCAAGGGGGTTTACTTTCTTTAAGTAAACACCGGTGTCACCATCCCGAGGTACCCCAGTGATCTGTCCTCTTCTTTCTTTTCTTCTCTCCTCTCTCTTCTGCTTTTCTTCCTTTTCTCCCTCATTGTGGTCACCTCTGATGAGGTTGAGGGCTCTCTTTGAGCAGCTGACGCCACTCTGTTGCTATTAGCTAATCTTGGGGACTAAATCACCCCGTGTTTGACGTGCGTGGAGACCCGTTTCCTGGAAAGGAGGGTCCCGGTAATTGAGGCACCTATAGACCAACACTTTGCTTTGTCCTCTGCTTCAGGTAAACGGGAGGTGTGCTCTTGGTCCTCAGCACATCAATCGGCTTTATGTATCGGTATATCTGCTGGATGATTCATTATGGGTGGTGGCCATCGGATGTACTGTGAGCATATAGGACTTGGCTAGCACTGGTGCAGCTGGTCTGCATCCCCTTGTTGGACTCGGTGGTGGGTGGTGCAGTCAGGTCCTGAAATTTTAATATTTTATATGGAAATTTCAAATTTTTCTATTCTCCTACGGGAGCAAATTTTGAAAACAATTTCTGCAGAATTTTATATTATTAAGAGAAAGGAGAACACTTTTGCGTCTGAGTCTAATTTTCTAATATCGAAATGAATATCGGGAATAGTCGGAGAGGTTAAAAATATCCAGAAAATGCTCTCTGGTGATTTACGGGTGGAGGTTGCATCAAATACCCAAGCAGCCATTACTGCAAATATGCAATATTTGGATAATTAGGCAATGGCGGTAATGCCTCATGGTAATCTTAATTTCTCACGTGGCATCACCTCAGCTAGGGACTTGTAGAACACCCCGACGGCGGAGATTCTAGAAAAACTGCAAGATAAAAAGGTCTGTGGTGTTAAACACATTCAAGTTAGAAGGGATGGGAAGTTCATTGAAACTAAACATATCATTCTGCTTTTATGATGCCAGATCTTCCACAATATGTGAAAGCAGCATATATGAATCTACCCGTCAGGTCATACATTCCGAACCCACTGAGATGTTTCCAGTGACAGCGTTCCGGACACTTGAAGAGCGCTTCCATGTGAAAACTTACCTGCTCTTGATGCGCGGTAGTGGACCATGATAGTTTAAACTGTAAAGTGAAGGAAAGGTTCATCAACTGCCATGGTGAACAACCATCTTACTCTCGAAGTTGTCCACACTGGATACTGGAAAAAGAGATAGCCACGGTTAAGATTTACCAAAAGATTTCCTATCCTGAGGCCAGAAAAATTGTCACCTCACGAACTCCACAAGCTGGAGTTCGCTATGCAAACTCCGCCAAGAAAATCTTTAAATCCAGTTGCACACAAACTGATTTTGAAATAAACTCTCCATCATTGCCCCAGAACCAGATTACAAAAACCAAAACCTCGAATTTCAACACCATTAAAAGAAAAGCTCCTTTGGCAAAATCAAAAGCCATAAAGGCTCACAAACTAAAATCATCTAAGGAGGGCTTTGGTAAGTTCTCCTTATCCACCCGTAAAGCCTAATCCCTTGAAGCTGACGCGGTGTCTCTTCATCCCTCTGACGATGACATATCGTTCGAGGAAATGTCAGATGATATAACTTCCAGCTCTGGGAAAGGAGATTTTGAAATTAAACAATAACTTCCTTTGTTTCTTGGAACTGCCATGGTTTACGATTACATATTGACGACATCAAGTCTCTGACGTCAGCCTATTACCCCGCATGTATAGAACTTCAGGAAACATTCCTGAAGTCTAAAAATAGCAATACTCAGCGTGGATTTAAATGCTTTTGCAAAGACTGTGTTGACGATGGTGCAGTGTCTGCAGGTGTTTGTATATTAACATCCAATAATTTTCCCAGCTCTGACCCTACATTAAATACTACTCTACAGGCTGTAGCTGTGAGAATTCACACAACTTGCTTGATTACAGTCTGTAGTTTATATTTGCCACCACATAATGTCATCCGCCAAGAAGAACTTGATACATTAGTTGATCACCTGACTACACCATTTTTGTTAGTAGGTCACTTTAATGGAGATCTGTGGGGAAGTGATGATATTAATTCTCGTGGTCGCCAGATAGGGCAGTTTATTTCTGATAACTGTCTCTGTCTGTTTAATACCAAAAAGAAGACATACTTTCACATAACCACAAAAACATTTCATTCTCTCGATCTCGCCATTTGTTCACCCTCACTTCTGCCATTGTTAAATTTAACAGTAGGAAATGATCTGCACAATAGCGATCATTTTGTGTAAGTGTACGTGATCGTACGTGTACAGTCGGGCAGACTGGACAGTTTTTACACAATTGGCAATTGTTGATGATAAAATAGTAATGACCGATGATATTGATAAAGCCTTTCACAATGTCACTGGAACAATTATAAGTGCAGCTGATATAGCAATACCTTAAAGTTTTTCTACATAAAAAAGACGTTGCAAACCGTGGTGGAACGTTGAATGCCGAGAAACTTACAAAAACATAGGAAGTTATGAGGGTTATTTAGGAGGTACCCCACAACGGAGAATCTTATTGCCTTTAAAAGAGCAAAAGCATTAGCTCGCAGAGCTCGTCGTCGAAGTCAGAAGGAATCCTGGTCACGCTATCTTTCTTCGATAGCATATTCCACATCCAGCAAGCAGTTATGGAGAAGGGTGAAAGCAGCCAATGGTATTTATAAGGAATTCTCTATTCCTGCTTTAAAAACCGGAGCTGCTAGACACTCTTCTCCCAAAGATATCGCTAATGTCCTTGGTGAAAATTTTGCCAGTGTCTCAAACTTCGACTCTTGTATTCCATCGTTCCTAAATATTAAGAGTCGAGCTGAAAGAACACCAATTCGTTTCTACCATGGACAAGCTTTGCCCCATAACAGCGAATTTCGGATGTAGGAATTGAAGAAAGCACTAAAGCAGTCCCATAACACCAGTCCAGGACCTCATGGAATCATCTATTACATGCTTCAGAATTTAAGTTCATATTCCCTGTTGAACGTACTACATTTGTTCAATAGGATCTGGACTGAAAATAAATTTCCATCTATGTGGAATGATGTAATAGTGATTCCTGTCCTTAAGCCTGTAAGGAACCTTCAGACCCTTTGACCTGAGCAGCTGCTTATGTAAGACTCTAGAACGTATGGTCAATAGTCGATTCGTATATGTCTTAGAAAAAAATAAATGTATTCCTATGAATCAGAGTGGCTTCCGTAAAGGAAGATCCACTCTGGATAATATAACATATTTAGAGACCCAGATTCGCAACGCTTTTGTGCAAAGAAACATCTGGTCTACATTTTCTTTGGCATAGGGAAGGATTATGACCGTACGTGGCGATATGGAGTTCTCCGTACGTTATATAATTTTGGATTCAGGGGTAATTTTCCGATATTCCTTCGAAACGTTTTACGCACCATTGTTTTTAACCTTTTGTCCAATACTTTTATTCAAGCCGAGGGTGGAATCCAAGGCTCATTTTAAGTGTAACCCTTTTTAACTTACATATAAGCAACATTTTACATCAACTACCATCTTCAGTTCATGGAACTTTATATGTTGATGACCTGCAAATATCATGTCAGGGGTCTAATATGCGATTAATTGAGAGACAATTAAAAACTGCTGTAAATAAATTAGCTGCATGGTGTGCTGAGAATGGCCCTACTCTGTCTCCTGAAAAGAGTAGCTGTGCCCATTTTTGCAGAAAGACAAGTCTTCATAATGACCCAATAATTTACATGAATAATATACCAATACCTGTGGTCAATGAGGTAAAATTAATCGGAATGATATTAGATCGAAAATTAACTTTTTTTCCGCATGTCCTATACCTACGGCAGAAGTGTCAGCGATCGCTTAATATCCTCAAGGTGTTATCAAATACATCTTGGGGTGCGGATCACACATCACTCCTTCGGATTTATCAATCTTTGACAGTATCCCGCATTTTCTACGGATGTGCTGTATATGGATCTGCTAGGTCTTCTGTCTTACATAGATTGAACACTGTCCATCACTCTGCCCTGAGAATATGTCCTGGCGCATTTCACCCATCACCCGTCCAGAGTCTGTACGTGATTTGTCATCAATTGCTGTTAGACCTGCGACGAATGCAACAGTCTCTCAATTACTATTATAAAATGATATTGACCCCTCATCATCCGCTACTCACCATGATTCCTAATCTTGGTCTAAAAAGACTATATGATACTCGTCCTATGAGCATCCCACCTTTTATCACACGAATCAAGATTGCATCTTACAGATCTATGAGATTTGCGGATAGAATTTTCTGATTACAATGCTCATCCGCCTTGGTACGACACGACACTTACTTTTATTCATTCCTTTACTTAATATGGGAAGTCTGACACAACTCCTATTCTAAGTCTTTCAACAGCTATTTCATTCTCCTCGCTGTCAGTATCAGTCATACAAACCTGTATTCGCAGATGGATCTAAATCAGCAGGACATGTTGGCTGTGACATTTTCATGAATAATACATATATCAATTACAGTCTACATCCATCCTGCTCCATTTTTACTGCTGAAGCAACAGCTATTTACTACGCTCTTCAGCAGGTGGATACAGATGACTATCATCAATTTTGTATATATACTGACAGCATGAGTGTTTTGGAAGCTTTGAGAGGCAATAGTTTTAATAGTCATCCTGTTGTGTCCAGAATTTTAAGAGTATTGGAATCCCTTGCTGGCAAGGGTTACAAAATTTTCTTTTGTTGGGTTCCAAGTCACGTAGGTATTGATGGAAATGAGAGAGCGGATACAGCTGCAAAGGCTGCATCAGTTCAACATTTATCATTAGTTCCTCTCTCTGATGTGAGAAAGGGTTTCAAAGCATTTACTTATTCCCTTTGGCAGGAATCGTGGAATATGCAGGTTGTCACAAATTACATACTATCTTTTCATCCGTCATCTCATTGTCTATTTTATCGCTAGGAAGAGTAGATGTTATTTTAACTCGCCTTTGTATCGGACATACACGTTTCACACACAAACATTTGTTTTTAAGTGAATTGAATCCATGGGGTGAAACGCGCGTGTGATGAACCATACTCTGTTTATAGTATTTTAATCTCATGTTCTGAATTTAACCTTTATCGTTATACATTATTTAAAACAAATATTTTAACCATGTTTGATTTGGTGGGTCAACCACCTCATAGAAACTTATTTGCCCTTTTGAGGGCAATAGGTTCCCTTCACTTTGTTCATAATTATATCTGCCTTTTTTAATTATTATTAGTTAATTTTAAACTAAATATTTTCACAGTTTTTTGTATTTTAATTTGATTTTAATGTTGAATGGGTTTTCTAAAATATATGAATGATTTAGAAAAATAAAGTTTTTGCGCAGCTTGTCCTTTTTGGACCTTGCGCCAGGAAACCCAACAACCAACCAACCAGCAGACACTAATGATCCCCTCAGGTGGCTTACTTTCTTTAAGTAAACACGGGTGTCACAATCCCGAGGTATCCCAGTGATCTTTCTTTTCTTCTCTCTTCTAACCTTCTGTCTTTTCTTCCTTTTCTCCCTCAATGTGGTTGCCTCTTTCGAGGTTGAAGGCTCCCCTTGAGCAGCTGTCGCCACCCTGTTTCTATTAGCTAATCTTGGGGACTAAATCACCCACGTGTTTGCTGTGCGTGGAGACCCGTGTCCCTGGAAAAGAGAGTCCTGGTAATTGAGGCCCCCAGAAGTCGACACATTACTTTGGCCTCTGCTTTAGGTAAACGGGAGGTGTGCTGTGGTTCTAAGCACATCAATCGGCTTTATGGATCAAGTGATCTGTTCATCTGCTGGATGACTCGTTAAGGGTGGAGGTCCTCTCAGGGATGAACTGTGAGTGTATAGGATCTGGCTTGCACTGGTGCCGCTGGTCTGCATCCCCTTGTCGGACTCAGTGATAGGTGGTGCTGTCAGGTCCCAAAATTTCCATTTCCGACATGGAAACAAATTATATTTCTATTCTCCCACGGAAGCATATATTCCCAATGCCTAAAGTAAAATTCTACATTATCCATCTGAAAGAGGGTACTTTTGATAATGTATCCCCTTTCCTCATCCAAAAAGCCATTACAGGAACAATTGGGGAAGTGAAGAGCATTAGAAAACTGCGTTCTGGAGATTTAATGGTGAAAGTTGCTTCTCAAACACAAGCAACTCAGATAAACAATATGAGCATGCTTGCTAATTTTAAGGTGTCCGTCTCTCCTCATTATAATGTGATTTAAGCCTGGAACTTGCTTAACAAACCAACGGATGAGATACGAGAAAATCTAAAAGATCAAAAAGTCTGTGCTGTAAAATGCATTCTTGTCAGACGTGACGGTAAGGTAATAAATACCAAACACCTCACTCTGACATTTGCGACACCAGATTTACTGCAGCATATTAAAACTGCGTATATGAATCTATCCGTTAGGCCATTTATACCAAATCCTTTACGCTGCTTCCAATGCCAACGATTTGGACACTCCAAGGTAGCTTGTAGGGGTAAACTGACTTGCGCTTGTTGCGCAGCAGTTGGCCATGAAAGTTCTTCTTTCTCTGCAAAAGAAAAATGTGTCAACTGTAAAGGTGATCACCTCTCCTACGCTAGAAGTTGTCCTATCTGGCAATTAGAAAAGGAAATAATAACCCCAAAATTTAAGACTAACTGCTCTTATCGAGAGGCGAGACGTTCTGTTACATCTCATACACCTCAAGCAAGAGCAAGCTATGCAAATATCGTTGCCAAAGTTACCAGAACAGCTAGTACTCAAACTGAAGACTTTTCCCTTCCCCTTGTTAAATCTGTACAACATCTGTACACACATCTGTACAAAAGCTAAAATCGACCTCCATATCCATTGTTCGGCAAAAAGCTCGTATAGCTAAATCAAAAGCCATGAAGACTTTAAAATTAAAATCTGCAAGAGGGCCCTTCTAGGCCCTCAAAATGCACCAGTAGAGCCATATCACTGGAGTCTGATGCTGTTTCCTTACATCCTTCGGACGATGATATATCGTTCGATTAATGGACCGAAGACATGCCCTCCAGCTCCGGTGAAGGAGTTTTTTAATTTAAAACATAGTCTCCTTTGTCTCATTTAACTGCCATGGTTTACGTTCTCATATTGATGACATCAGATCTATAACATCAATTTATAGCCCCGCATGTGTTGCACTTCAGGAAACTTTCCTGAAGTCTACAAATAATGTTTCCATGCGAGGATTTAAATGTATTAGAAAAGATTGTGGTGACAATGGTGCAGGGTCTGGAGCTGTTTGCATATTAACATCTAATGATTTCCCCAGTACTGTCCATCCCATCAATACTACTCTACCATCCCTATTCACCAAACACGGGTTAACTTGAGTGTAGCCTATCTCGGATATAACTCAACTCTAACATGACTCACCGATTTTTATTCATGAGGGGGGGGGGGAAATTCCCTTGTAAAACAACTTTGGAGTTAACCGAACATGACATGTAAGACGGCTTATGATTGGCTAGCAATCTTGCACATCAATGTCAACAAACATGTCGCTTAAGTCCGCCATTGTTTGCTAACTCGGCGCTAACACTCCGAAATCATAGGGTTATTCTAGGGTTACATATAGGCGAGTTAATCGCTGTTTTTGTAGTGGTGAATAACGTTTTATGACTTAACTCGTCCTTTACCCTGAAACCTCGTTTAACTCTGGTTGGTGAATACGGCAGTACAGGATGTAGCTATAAGAATTCATACCACATTTCTGATTACAGTCTGTAGTTTATATTTGCCACCATATGAAGTCATCCGCCAAGAGGAACTGGATGCATTGATCGATCAGCTGCGAACACCATTTTTATTACTCGGTGATTTTAACGGCCATAATTATCTGTGGGGAAGTGATGATACTAATTCTCGCGGTCGTCAGATTGAGCAATGTATTTCTAATAATTGCCTCTGTCTGATCAATACCGACGAGAAGACATATTTCCACATACCTTCAAGATTATTTCATTCTCTCGATCTCGCTATTTGTTCTCCCTCACTTCAACCGTTATTAAATTTAAAAGTAGGAAATGATCTGCATAACAGTGATCATTTCCCGCTCGTCATCTCCCAGACTGTAGGTAGTAGTGTGTGACATCGCATACTTACTTACACCTACAGTCGGGCAGATTGGACTCTATTTACACAATTGGCATTTGTTGATGAAAGAATGGTTACGATCAAGGATATTGATGAAGCCGTTAATACTATCACAGAAACAATAATAAATGCAGCTGATTCTTCAATTAAAACATTTTCCTCTATACCAAACAGGCGTTGTAAACCATGATGGAATGATCAATGTCAAAATGCCTATAAAAGACAAAGGAGAATATGGGGGTTATTTCAGAGGTACACCACAACGGAGAATTTTATTGCTTTTAAGACAGCAAAAGCATTCGCTCGCAGAGATCGTTGTTAAATTCAGAAGGAATCTTGGTCTCGCTATATTTATTCTATAACATCTTCTACATCCAGTAAGTAGTTGTGGAAAAGAGTGAAGGCAGCCAATAGTATTTATCAGGAATTTTCTATCCCTGTTTTAAAAACCGGAGCTGCTGTACACTTTTCTCTTTAGGAAATCGCTAATGTCCTTGGTGAAACGTTTGCTAATGTCTCAAGCACTGACTCTTATAGTCCTTTTTTGAGGACTAAGAGTCATGCAGAGCGAATCCCAATTCGTTTCAATCTGGGACAAGCATTACCATATAACTGCAAATTTCGGATGTCAGAAATAAAGAAAGCATTATTGCAGGGCAATAATACCAGTCTGGGACCTGATTGAATCAGCTATTACATGCTTCAACACTTAAGTCCAGACTCCCTATTGAACTTATTACTTTTGTTCAAAAGTATCTGGACTGAAAATGAATTTCCATCTCTCTGAAGAGAAGCAATTGTGATTCCGATCTTAAAGACTGGTAAAGATCCTTCTAATTCCCTGAATTATCAACCTATAGCTCTGACGAGTTGCTTATGTAAGACTCTCGAACGTATGGTCGATTCTCTGTCTTATATTTCTTAGAAAAGAGTACCTGTATTCGTATTAATCAGAGTGGCTTCCGTAAAAGCAGACACACTCTTGATAATATTACATACTTGGAAACGCAGATCCGCAATGCCTTTGTGCGGAGGAATCATCTCGTTTCCATTTTCTTAGACATAGAGAAGGCTTATGACCGTCTGTGGCGTTATGGAATTCTCCGTAGGATTTATGATTTTGTCTTTCGTAGTAATCTGCCTATATTCATTCAGAACTTTTTAATATCCGTATTGGAAGTATTCTTTCCAATACTTTTAATCAATCTGAGGGTGTCCTTTAAGTTTGATTTTAAGTGTCACACTTTTTATCATATTCATTAGTAACATATTTCATCATTTACCTTCATCTATTCAAAGAACTTTGTTTGTGGACGACCTGCAAATATCATGTCAGGAGTCCAACATGTTGGCTGTGGTATTTTTATTAATAATAACCCTTATAGAGTTACAGCCTACATTCGTCCTGCTTCATCTTTACTGCTGAAGCAACAGCTATCTACCACGCACTTCAGCAGGTGAATACAGAAGAGTATCGTCAATTTTGTAATTACACTGACAGCATGAGTGTTTTGCAGGCTTTGAGACAAGTTTTTAGTCATCCTGTTGTGTCTAGGATTTCCAGAGTATTGGAATTCCTTGCTGGCAAGGGTTACAAAATTTTATTTCGTTGGGTACCAAGTCACCATAAAAATTCTTTTTTTAAAGCGTTTAATTCTTTGTATGTAGTATATTGAAGATTGCATAAAAGATAGTTAAAAATAAAAGTAATTCAGGAACAAAAAATGGTTAAACTTCGTCTTTTTATTTATTTCCATTCTTTTTTTTTTCTTTTTATCAATAAGTGTTGCCAAACAAGGCAACTAAATGTTTAAATCTCTTGAGGCTAGTATCCTTCCGATACGCGCAACATGGTATATAACGTGGAAAGTATTTCTCATTACTATAAAAGCGCGACAATAAAAGTAGAAATATTTTTTAAGCACTTTATTAAAGAAGATATCATCAAGAAAAATTTGATAATTATTGTTAATCTTAAATATTAAAAATTAGATTAATATTCTTGATTTTTAAGAGGAAGAATTCTATTTATTAACTAGTATTTAATTTGAAATTCAGTTTGATAAATTTAATAGTTTACAATAAAAAACCCAACATTTTTTAGCATCAAATTTATGACCCATTTTTTTAATCCTTATAACTTAATACATAAATTACTTTTAATTTGAAAAGTTTGGGAATCAATAACAAATATTTTGTTTTTGTAGTATTGTAGCAAGTATTTCATGATTTTAAAATAATTTTTAAAGTGAATACTGTTACTAATATTTGATTTTAGAGTGTGAATACGCAATAAACTTTTCTAATATCATGGAAATGAGTACATAAAATATTTGCTAAAGTATGGAATGTATTTCATGCAATATAAATTTACAAGAAAATTTGGTTCAGTTAATAAGTTATAAAAATGCGAATTCTATATTTCTCATTTTATTCTTTGATTTGAAGAATATTTAATGCCATTAAAATAAAATAACAGGAAAGCAGCATTTATACTTAAATTTCAAATTGAATGGCAATTGCAATTTAGGTTGTCAGTAGAAAAGTAAATTAGCTGTGGCCATATTTTTTAACATTAATAATTAAAGTTACTAAACGGAATAACAGTAATTTACTCGTATTTTATAAATTTTTATTCAATAATTTGGCAAAAGTTAGAAAACGAACAAACCATCAAAATTTTCTAATGTTTATTTAGTTTTGTAAATATTTGTTAGCAATTGATTTTGTTTGTAAAATATTTAAATAGCAGTTAAATTATGATAGTTCTGGAGCAAGCCACCCACCGTTATTAAATTTCATTTTAATAATGATGTGTGGCTTGTTTCAGAAGAATCATCTTACTGATTTTGTGTGGAGATGAAAAATTTTGTCTTGGAATACAGATTCTCTTCATTTTTGATCATTCAAGTAAAATTTAATTGTATTTGAAAAAACTAACTGATACGTTTTTTTCTTAACAAAAATTACACAATTATTTTTAATGATGCAACCTGTAGTTATAGAGTACAGTAACAGTTTAAGGTATTTAGAAAAAATAACTGCCATAAATTTTATGGTAGAAAAAATTATTTTATGCGTACTTAAAAAAATTAGCATGAAATTAAATATTTTGTTTATTACAATCATTATTTTGAAGTGAGTTTAAATGTATCTTGAGCTGTGTTGCATGCAGAATGTAAAACAAAAATGCATTCATTATAAAATATTGAATATGCATAGATATAATTTTTTACATAAATTTCACTGAAACAAATTTTTTTAATGAAGGGGAAAACTAAGAGTCAATTGGAATTACTGTTGAGTGAGTTTAAATTCCATAAATATGTATTTGCAATTTTTATAGGTAAGCCACACATAAACATATGGAATTTTGTAGAAATTAATCAATACAGATTTTTTAAAATAATATTGATTTGTTCTTATATATATTCCTTTATTTATTCTATAAGTCAAATTATTTCATAAAGACTTTTTACTGAAAAAGTTCTGTGTTGCACAAAGGAAAGTATCCGGAAAACTGCCGATACATGAAAGAGCATAAAATACATATCTCGTTAATCAAAAATGACTTAAATTGAACAAGAAACTTTTCGTGTGAAGATCGCAGTCCAACCACTATACTTTGATGAGACTGTTAGATCTTAAATGACCACAAGATTGTCTTAGGCTGTTTTAATCCATGTTTATAATTACCTCATAAATTGCTTTTAGTTAGGACGTTTCATAGATAGTGAACCGTATTCTCGTATCATGAGATGGAAGCTTGAATAACACTCAATGGGCTCAGAAAATAAAATCGTGAGCTTCATCTTCTGTGCCTGAGATCGAACCCGGGAACTTTCGCTTCGAAGAACTATGTTCTACCTCTAGGCTAAATGAGTTCGATGTCAGCTTTTCTGACAATAATGTCTGGTACTACCCCTTGCAACTCTATAAATAAAATGCACGCTTATTTTTAGCATTACAAAAAAGTCCCATTAATCCAACGAAGCTATTATCAAAATAATTGCATGTTAGGGGAATTTCACAGCTTTTAGCCTGTGATTTGTATTCCCTGTGACGCAGTTTTACTTAATGATTAATATTCTTCCATTTGTTTCCTGGGACTTATTTTTTTTTCTTAGATTATATTTACATAACTTACGTTTATCTTCTGCAGGAAATCACGAGAATAAGAATGCAATACGAAACATCATTTTATCCAAAAAGTTTTCTTTATCATTTAATAAGCATGTTAGATATGTACGTATATAAGTCGTACATATGTTATATACACAAGTATGTTTATGTCGGGTATATACATTTCGTATGCATCCGACATATCTATGTGTTTTCATAATTTTTAATCAAAGAATTTCATCGTTTCTTTCTTTCTGACTAGAAAAAAGATATCTATTTCAAAATTACTGAGAAAATAGTTTCATTTTTATAAAATTTTTTTGAAAGTCAAAGAAGCTTTGAGCAGTATTAATTTCATTAAAAGTACCTAAAAAAAGACTGATAATGCACTTAAAAGAAAAGAGATATTTTTTTGCAGTTGATTAAATATATATTGTGAAATGCAAACAAATGTTTATATCCCACCCCATATATATAAACATATATTATATAAATGTACATTCGCTTTATCAAGCAGCATTGCTTAACTTTTCCTTTTTAAAGAGTACCAAAAGTTTGTGTAATATGTTTTTAATTTCTTTTACTTTACTTCCTTTAAAACAAATTGGTTTGTCACTATTTATTGACAAACTTGTTTTCAAATTTTATTATATCGATGAGAAATACTTTTTATAAATTTAACACTTTTATTTTATTTGCTTTGAAAATACTTGCAAACCAGAAAAAAAAATATACAGTGCTTAATAATTACTTAAAATATTTCAAAGTAAGTCCATATGTTTTAATATAGTTATTTTTATAGTTTTATTTAAGAAACTTCATTAAATCAGGCTATTATAATTATAAGATTATATATAATGGCAATTATAGTTATAAGAGATTATATGGATATTATATATACCTACACAAAACGTAGTTTAAATTTTATTTCATTGTCGTTTTTAAATTATTAGCTGTAAAAGAAATTTATTATTGAGAAATAATGTTATTATACCATTAATTTGTTTTGAGCGATATTATTATAGAAGACTTAGAGAATAAAACAAATGTTATGTATTTTTTTATGAATATTAATTTTTGAGTTAATAAAATAAATATTTTAGCTAGAAATTAATATTAAAATACTATATATGTGTAAAATTTAATGTATATGCATGTGTAAAATTTTATGTAAAATATGTTTATTACTTAACTAGGAATTGGATAGCAAGTTGTTTAGTCTTAATTATTAGAAAAAAGTGTCTGGTGATATTTAAAACTTTATTTTATAAAATTGATATGTTTGTAACTGTTGCAACAGCTGAAACGATCATTAGCTATCAATACATTTTTATGCTGATGTGTACAATTAGTGAAAACAATGATCCTAATAATTTTTTTATGTTCATATTTATAACTTTTATTCTAGTTATTTTTGTACTTGTTGGAAAGTCATTAAAAATTAGTTATTGTTAAAGTCTAATCTCAAATTCATTTTAAATGTTTTCCATAAAATAATCATTATGATACAAATTCAGTTTTCATGATTTATTATTAACAGTTTATCAATTAGCATCTTAATTCTTGCTTAGAAAAACTAGAAAATTAATTTATTTTCGAAAAGTAAGTTTTATAATAAGTTTTAAAACTCAGTTACTTTCAACTGCAGTTTGTTTCGTTGCCATTTATTAATGTTAGTGTAATTATTAATGACATTATTAAATGTTTTGTAATTGCATATTTATTCTTAACCATTATTTAAAGGATATTATGTTAAATATTATTAATATAATATTACTTGATTATAGTTAAGTGATATTATATAAAATGTATTATCATAAGAAAGAAAATGATAATTAAAAACAAACGATTACTACACTTTTTCTTTTCCTCCAAATTTTGTTTAAAAAGGATATATTATAGTTAACATACTATATACCTTAAAAGTATAGTGAAACAATTAATGTTAAAAGTAGATAAATAAATCCTCTGAGAGAGAGATAAGTTAAAATTCTTCCAATGTTTTTAAGAAAACCGAATGCGCTTTTCATGACTCGAAAAATATATCAAACTCATACATTTATATTTCAAACTCTTTCCAGGCAATGAATATACATAGTTAATAACTTTTATCTAAGAAATTGCATTGAAAAGGCTTCTAACTGAACAATAGCTTACTTGCAACAAATATTTTTTGAAATAACTTCTCTGACGTTATTATATATTGATCATGGGAAAGAGGAGAAAGGGAATTGAAACTGATCTGTGTAAATATTCAACATTTTCTTATTTAACCATCTGTAATTAAATAAATGATATCTCTCAGCCTAAGAATATTAAACTTTTCTGAAGTTGGATTCACATTTTATGAGACAAGTAATGGTAAGAAAATGAAAATTTGTTTGGACGGAATACTTGATTAGAAAACATAATTATTTACGCGTCTTTCTGTAAACATTTTCTTAATAATCATTGTATAAATAGTTGAACTATAAGAACTGTCAAGAAAAATCATAAAATAAAAGTGAAAAAAATAAACTGCATTTTAATTTAACTTTTGCTGCTTAAGCAGTCCCATTTATGAAACAAAACAGTGGAATGGCATGAAATTTGTATTTTTGTTTGTACTCCCCAGATTCGAAATCTGCAAGTAAATAAAAGAATAGAAAATAGTAATTGTTGGATAATACTTATAATCTATTGACTTAGGTAAATTAAAATGACGATTTAATTATTTTAGAAAATATAGGGGAGAATTATGAATTAAAACTAAAAAAATCCTTTGCTTCAAGAGAATCCTTAGAATCCTTTGCTTAGGTAAATTAAAATGACGATTTAATTATTTTAGAAAATATAGGGGAGAATTATGAATTAAAACTAAAATAAAAAAATCCTTTGCTTCAAGATATCGGATGGATCATGAATTGGATTAAACACTTCATAGAAGTTCATGAGTGTCAGGAAAATTTTCCAGTTAAATTTGATGCTGTTTTTAAAAACAAACAAATAGCATTTTGATTGATAGACATGCTCAATGGAATCTTATGAAAACTGTATTTATAATACTTATTAGATGAGCATTCTGCCTAGAATAGTAGGAAATATATTTCGAACAAATACTTATTAATGTTCCAAGTCAATAAAATGTAATTGTTAGTTCACGAACCGAACCACAAATATTCATTTTCTTTAATAATTCCGAAATAGGTATGATTACTGTAGAACAATTTGCCTTGACAGAGGCATATTTTTTAGACTGACGAGGTTTTTTCTATCTCAATGAGCTTAGTGATTTCATTACATTATTTGATTTGTTGGGAGAACCACTCCACAGAAACCTATTTGCCTTTTTAAGGGCAATAGGTTTTATAAATTTTATTTAATTTGTTTTACTTTTTATATTTCTATTTATATATTTATATTTTTAATTTTCCATTTATTAATTTTTATATAGAAATTGATTTTAATAATATTATATACAAACATTTTTGTTTTTTAAAAGTTTTAATTGTTGTTTGGGTTTAAAAAAAATAAAATAAATGCAAAAGTGAAATTTTAGTCTTGGTGCAGCATGTCCATCTTTGGACCTTGCGCCATAAAACCCAACCAACCTCAATGAGCTTAGCAGTAAACAGAATTCTAATATGGGGAAGAAAGTGTACGATTATATGTATATCTTGAAATTCCATTATATTAAAGATGACTTTCCTGTTAAAGATGACTTTCAGATTTAAGTTATCTTAGAAATTAGTTCTTGGGCTATTTACTTAAAAAAACTACTATAGAACTCAATTTTGAGCTGAAATATTTACATCGGAAATTAAAAATTAAAGGAATCCTGTATTTAGTTCTGTTAAGATTCATTGGTAACAGTTGTGCTTTAATTATTAAGAATTTTTCTAGTTATTTTTTATATGATCAACATTTTAATATGATCAATATTCTAGTACAATAATCGTCAGTAAATAACCTTTAGTGATGTATTTCTTAAAGCAATATCTTAAAAATCATTCTTATGTAAATCTTTGGCCACCGTATATAATTTACATATGATTTCTGGTAAGAGACTAATAAAAAAATAAGTTTGAGAATTTTCAGAACTAATATTAAAGTTTTGATGACATAAAAATACAAAAAGGCCACAAATATTTATTAAGTTTTAAATAATTTGGAAATCATGGTAATTAAATAAATAAAAATAGCTTCAGGTTCATTCGGAAAGCTGTAAAATTCCTTTAAATAGAATTTATAATTAATCGTTTCAAACATTGACTAGATAGATTAAAATTACATTGCAAAATTTTTTTCTAAAATGAGTAAAGTTAAATTTTTTTTTGTGAAGATTGGAATATTCACTTGAATTATATCTAGTATATAGTCATTGCTTGTAGCATATTCTTTCTGAATTCATTCTCCTGTTTTTCAATGGATTACTAATTTTCCAAATAAGAGCATCAGTACGTGCCGAGAAAGAATATTTTTTAATATATATTAGAATATTTCATTAAATTTTTATGCTTTTTTCCTTTCTAGAGTAAAACATAAAATGTTATGAAGTTAAAAAATGATATAAATATATATTAACTGGGATGTCAGAAAATTATCATCAAGTTTTGAGGGCTTTAAAAATATATTTATTTCTAAAAAGGAACACTATCGATAGATAAGCAATCACTTATCCACTAACAAATTTAAATCTTGAGACAAAAGATTATTCATCTGACCTCACTGAACTCGTAGCTATAAAGGAATTAGGAGTGATATTCTTTTTTCTTAGAATTGATAGACTTGTTGTTTATTTTTGGAATTCAATCTCTGTTCTTTTTACGAATCAATTTTATTATTAAAGCTTCAAATATTTACTACAGTAACTTAAGAAATCTAGATTGCAACAGAGTCAAATGATCATTTGGATAAAATGTAATCGAGAAATCGTCAGTGAGAACTAATGCAAGACATGCATCCAACCATGCTCATGGGAATAGCCTGACAATGCCGAAAATCATTTGAAAGGTATTAAAAATGTTTATTTACAAAATTATTTTGACCCATGAGTAACTTGCTAGAGAAATTGTAAATGATTATTTTTCCCATTTACCTCTAATGTAATTGAAAGAAGTATGATCATATATTGCATTGTACGGAACACAATTTTATTTAAGCAATTCACTTTATTCTTTATCCATTCGATTAAACATTATCTCTTGGTGCAAAGTGATATCAGCGCTTCTTACACGATATCTCAAATACAGTATCTGGAGACTACAGTATTTATTCAGACGAATAATTTCAGCATCATAACTAGAATTACAATGTCTTTCACCGAAAGCTGAAAAACTATTTAGTAGATTGAAAGAATGACCAGCTTTTTCTCTATTAAAAGCAAAAAACGTTTAGTTGTTCGATTATTTAAAATCTTTAAATATCAAGTCCTATTTTTTATATTTTTTCTGATATAAAAGAGCTTATTCACGTGTAATAAATGAATAAAAATTTGTAAGTGGTATATTCTTTTCATGATTATCCCATGGTTTCTTTTAAATCACAAAGTCTTGACACCTTAAAGTCATTTCTTCTCAAAATAAAACCTGAATTCTTGCATTTTCTATTCAGACTGCAAATAAAAGTTTATGAAATCATAGTTGTTTCACTTATTTCTCCTTTTTGGTTTTAATGTTAATTTGAATATAAATTGTCTTCTGTTTCCACCGAATTTTACTTTAAATTATGAATGTTTTATCATAATATAGTTATTGTTGCAAATTTTGCATGCTTTTGTTAAAACAACATACTTATCTAATTATTAAATTTGAAAAGCATGCACATGTATTTAGATAGATAAATTTAATAAATGTTAGAGATTTTGATGACTAGAAACAAAGTTTTATAACTTCTTTTAATAAAAAAGTATTAATGCTTAAATTTCATTCTGGGAATTAAAATAGAAGTTATGTTAAAACTTTACATTACAAGAAAATAGGAATAAAAGTTTATAATTTTATTAAAATTATTTGAAAAAAAAATAATTAAGTTCCAGAAGTTAACGAATTTTTAATGCATGATAGGTTACTTTCAAATTCATAGTATGTACTTGTTACACATAATTAAATAATATATATGTTAAATTAAATGCAACAGGGAAAGTGCGAATAGGTGTATATTTCAATAAGACATTGCATTTTTTCATGAGAATTGTAAGAAAAATTTGTATACTACTAGATTACATGCACAAGTAAATATTGACAAAATTTATCAGTAAAAGAAAATGCTTAGAAGCAGCATGAGTATTATTTGGTATGCTATAAATCACACATTTTAACGATCATTTTAAAAGGATTTATTGTGCATAAAAATCATACATGACAAATGAATTTCATAGGCTTTCAAAAAAATTCAATCTAACACAAAATCCTTATGTAAGTTGATTCTATATGTGTATAGATTAAAGTGAAATAATAGTACATTTTAATTGGAATTAAAAATGTATGCATAATTGGTCTTAATTTTCCTGAAACAATTTATTCGGTTTCTAAAAACATTCTCAGAATAATGTGAAATATAAAAAAAAATAATAATAATAATTGATAATAATTATTGATTAAAGGTAATAATTGATGATAATTTTTAAATTATTATTATAAATAATTCTTTATTTCGAACTTTAATTTATTTATATTTTCCATACTTTAATCATTTTATTACATGATGTATTTTTTAGATGCTATCCAAATCAATGCTACAGATTCTATCCAAATAAAACATTAAATTTCATCCAGGATTTTCTTCAGGAATAGGATTCTTCCTTTTCAAACTTTTAGATTTTTTTATTATCTAAATTCTTATTTATACTATTTAAAGATTTTTTCAAATTACTAATCAAAATAACTTTACGTATAATCACAAAACCTTTAAAAATGCGAAAAATGCATTTAAATTTTAAAGAGAAGAAGATGTTTTTAAAATTTATCAATTGTTTGCAAACAGTATAATATAAGCTTTATTAATATTATTTAAAATTTTGAGGAATAAGAGAAAATAATTAAACTCAATTTTATTGTATTTAAAAGCTAGTAGAGGACACATTGTATTCAATATGTCAAATGGAGAGTAGACAGATTTATGGCGAGGATACCAGCCTATTGTTTAGAATAACAAATAAACAAACCTCTGAAATTAGTCAAGAAAATAATTAAAAATTACGAGTTCAAACAATCTTGATCATATTTCACTATTGTGCTTTGAAATTATCTAGAAAGTGTTTTTCCTGTTTCTATAGTCAAAGTTGGTATCAAAAGGAATTAAATGTCATCTGTTGAAATCGATCATAAAAATCAGAACTATTGTTGTCATTATATCTTCATCAGTTTTTATGAAAATTAATTTGGGAGCAAAATTTGCCTTAAAAAATTTCACTCACACATCAAACTTAGATCTATTTGACATTATTTTTTTACCGAAATTTGACCTCAAAAAGCTACCTGCTTCGAGAATATAGAAATGGTAAAGCTCGAGTTAGAAATGATCTTAAATTTGATTTGTAACAAAATTTTTTAGTTTTCCAAGGACGTAATATTCAAACTTTATATAAAATGAAATAAATTATAAGTTTTTTTTCTACATGTCTTATATTTTATCAAGATATTAAGATATTTTCTCTCTATTAAGAAATAATTAACCTATTTCTTATTTAAACAATAATCTTTTTACATTATGTGGTTTCCATTCTCAATAAAATTTATTCTTCGATATTTCCAGGTTCAACTTTATCAGTGACGCTCGTGCATTTGCTAAGAACATCAAACTACATTTGAAATTTGCATGCACATATCATTCATAAGGAAAATGTTTGCGTAGATTTGTGAAAAATTTGAGGCGATCATTTTCATTATCTAAAATGAATCTTTTAATTTGGCGTCATGCTGTTGTTCTTAATTTTTAAAAATTGCATTTGTATTTGAATAAATAGGACATTAAGTATGCAGTGTGTACAAATCTGCATTTATTTTCTAGAAAATATAGAAATTTTTCAAAAAATATTGATATTTTTTCTTGTAACATCACAAAACGCATACTAAAATTGTCTAACATTGCTTCAAAGTTGAGAGGAACATTTAATGAAAAATATTAAATAATGTAATCTTTTTGTGACATTAATTTTCTGAGTTTGTTTTTTCAGTTAAATAAGTGCATTTTAATTCAGATTTCAATAACTAGCTATTAGTCATATTTTTTGCCAATATTTTATAGTGGTATATTGGAAAGTTCTTCGATACAAAATAAGTGTCAAATTTCATATCTATCATTGCATGACGGCACCTTAATACTAGACATATAACAAAAAGAGCTGTCATCAAACAGCAGCGAATATGTTTTCAAATTTTATCGCAAATTATGGCTCTGTAACGTGTTTTCTGTAAATTAGACTTGCATTTCTGTTTGGAAATCTGTTGAGATCATTTCTGTTGGTTAGCAGATATTAGAGTGGGTACAGTGGTTACTTAATTGAAAATAAAAGCACTAAGAAAACCTCTTTATTTTATAATTTGTAAGATGAACATTTTTTCTTTTTTTAATAGTTTTCAACTAACAAAAATTTTTTTAATTTTCAAATTAATTTCAATGTAAATAATATTTTCAAGCAAATGTTAATAAATGAAGAAAAGTGATAAAAATTAATCAATAAACATTGAATTCTATTCAATGAATATAAATGAAATGCTCTTTAATTGATTCCTGAGATTAAGTCTTTGGTTTCTTAGTTTAAGTCTTTCCTCTTGCATCAATGCTCCATTTTATAGTTCTTAACGAAATAAAAAAAATTGCTGCAGGTTCCCATCAATTGACTAAGCATTTTTTATTTATTAGATTTTTAAAGTTATTTTCCTTCTAAGTTTATTTTTAAAAAACATTCATAAGGGAAAAAAGTTGGAAGCTCGTTCAAGAAAGATCATGGAAGAAGTAAATAGGGATAAAAGAGGAAATAATGAAATCCTATGACACACATCACCATAGAGGCTCACTTAATATATAGAAGTGGTGAGTAAATAAAAGTATCAAGAGAAATCACCAGGGGTTTCATAAAAAAGATGTAAGTAGTTTTAAGATTTTTGTATATTGTTTCCTTAAAATGTTTTTTCACAATACATAAAGTGTATATTTTTCTCACTTTCTCTTGAGAATTGAAACTGTGAGGATTAAATAATTTTATTGTTACAAGTAAGCAGAGAGTTATCAGCGTTGTATTTTACTAAAAACCGAAATCGGGCACTTTACCAATTTTGAAAGAAAATGAGTATTTTCAAAATATATCTTAAGAAAATATGATTAAAACTTAAAAAAAAATTGTTTGAATTATTTTTACAAAAATAAATGTATACTATCAGAATCTTAATTAGTTATTTTTTACATGTATATTCTACAATTCTTATTACAGTTAATATTTGACTTATATATATGATATAATTATTTTATAGTATAACTGTAGTTCTGTAAAAAGTAAAATTTTCTAATTATTAAATCACCTGGCAGCAAAGTTTATTAAAAAATTGAAATATGTTTTAAGTGTATTAATTAAATATTAAACTTTTATATATGAAAAATCATCATCATCAGTCACATAAAATAATAGTAGAAATTGATTAAACATTTAAGAATGGAAATTGATATGTAAGTTATTAAAAAATAAATCTGTAAAACAAATAATTAATATGAAATACATAAAGAATATAATAAATAATGAGAGCAAATAATTATCAGAAAATAGAAACAAAGTACATACAAAACAAAGAAAGTACTTGAATATTTAAACTGAAGATGTTAAGAAAAAAATAAATATTAGTAAAATATTTTGTATTAACACAGTAACAGTTCAGCAGTCTTAAAATGTCCAGAGATGTTCTTTCAACATAAAATTTACTTTCAAAATAAGAAAAGTTTTAAGTAATGACCTGTTTTTATTCAATTACGATCTCATAAATTTTGATTATTCGTATCATTTGCAGATGATGCTCTTAAGTCTTTGCAAAGTTGCTAAGCATTATTTGTGAAATGAAAGTCATGAGGTCCACAATTGTTTTCGCCTGACTTTCTCCTGGACTGAATAATAAAAAATCTTTGTCGCTGGATGCCTTCCGATGCAAAATATTGTGGATGAAGCTGTGAGGACTGGGATATTAGTAATACTCTGGCTTATTTTGTTGGTTGCATAGAAGTTATCACTAGTTGCCTTTTTTATTTTGTAAAAATATAGAGAAAATGTATCGTGTTCAATTGGGTAGTAATTGTTGTAGATGTTAAAAATTATTTTACCCGGAGTTATCTTTAGTTGAAACTGAAAGATACCTCGTCATACTGAAAATGTCGTACACAGCGCTTTTCAACAATCCCATATTTTTATATATAATATGCTCCCATAATTTTGATTCAATGTATGATTTTAGGATTGGTATTTTTATTATATATATATATATATATATATATATCTGAGTCTGTTGACTTCGCTGTCTCTTTAACTTTTTCATCCACTAGCTCACTACCCAGAATTTCGGCATGTGCTTCTGTACATTGTATATACAGTGTATTTGTTGTTAGTTGAAAAGCTAACTTTTTCTAGATATTAATTATGATGCTATTGTTATGATTTTTGATCATTAAGTAAATAATGCTGCTTGAGGGTTTGTCCATACTGTTGTTGAGAAAATTTACTCAGATGATAGCTGACAGTTTGCCCATAGCTCTGCCTGAGACTATTTTAAGAGTTCTTAATTTAAACTGTTGGGTTGTTATTTGGATATTATTATTTAATAGTACAAATGAGGCTATATGTGATGACAGCCGATCACAAATATTAATTACAACTATTTGAGGAGCATCCATAAAATTAAAATTAAAGGCCACTTTTCAAGTGGAAATGCAACTCTGGAACTTATTATCACAAATCTGATTTGTTCATAAATAAAATCCATGAATTGATTCAATGAATGTATTAATTATAAGTTATGAAATCCTCAAAATGTGTTTTATGAGAAATATTATTAAGACATGCCTCAACTTAGCTGGAGTTTACCTCACCTTAGCTTTGCTAGGCATTTTTTCACGTAAATGTAAAAAGAATGTGTAAACTATTGTGTTATTTCTCAGAATCTAAAGTTAAATAAGTTTCCATTATTTAAATAAAATTTCTTAGCCTGATAGTGTAACGATAAAATAAAATAATAAAATTTGTATTCATTGACTTTCTATAATAGAGAAATTTCTTTTGGATGCAATCGAATATTTCCTCAATTAATGTTCAATTTGTAATTAATCTATTGAAAATCATGCGCTTATTTTTTAGAATTTAATACTTTATGATGCAATGCTTGAATAAAATACTGAAATCTAATTTTACAAACATTTCGGGAATAATATATTCAATAAAAAAATATTCAAAAAATTAAAACCTCAAAGCAATTAATTTACTCATACGAAAAAAAAATGTTTGTAACTTATTTGTTAGCGATTAAATTAAAATATTTTCTTCATATTGCAAAAATATTTGTTAGAAATTTTGATGATTTAAGAAACTTGTTAGTGGATATCGAAACACTTTAATTAACAAAATCTCTTTCTGAGTTTCTTCGTCTCCACCAGCAGTGAAACATTGTTTTTTCGTGCATAGGTTCTCTCAACAAAACTGTTGTGGATCAAGTTTCACAATAATTTCTATCTAGAAAACTTAATTTTAAAATGCTTGACTCTTAAAAAGGGATGTCATATATATGATTGTAAAGAAAAAAAAATGATTTTCATTTTTCAAACACACAGTTTAGTGTCTATATAGCTCTGTTTTTATAACATCCAGATTAGCATGCTTAAAGTTTTTAGAATTACACTATTATAACAATCTCAGGTTGACTGGAATAATTTCTAAAAAATATTAAATTTTCTGTTATTTATGAGTAGATTTAAATAATTTGTAAGAGTACATGGGCTATTTTACAAACATTCCTTGTAATCTATATTACAGTGTCGAAGCGCACCATGAACTGCTGTGTTAGCAACTGAATGGTTATTGCTCTAACTCAGTGTTTCCCAACGTGGGGCCCACGCCCCACAGGGGGGCAATTTGATTGTTCAGGGGGGCAATCCGAAAATGTACTCAAGACGAGTTTAACCCTTTCGCTTCAGGCCATTTAAATGCAATGCCAAATTTAACTAAAAAAGCAAATTCTTAAATAATTACGGTAAATAATTATTGGGTATAATTTCGCTTGACGAGACCAAAATATCAACTGGGTGTTTGGCGTCGTTAAGTTAACTTCCCTGTAGCAGACGGCAGGCTCCACGGGGTATCCCGGACGTTTTAAAATCTCGGTAAACAACGCAGTTGTTCGCACTTGAATGGTCCATAGCAATGTATGTAGTGTTCACAGAATTCAGTTGGTGTTAATTTGAAATAGTGTACGTCAAAACTGTTGCAAAAACTCGGTTATTTAATAAATATATGAATTGTATAGATAAAATTGGTAAGTATTTGATTTGATTTTTATTTATTTTAGAAACATAACTTTCCAGCAAATTTTGTCAAATGGAAAAAATATATTATTTTGCGGTGGCAGTGTAGTAAATGTGTTATATACATTTAAATAAATATGTATTTTTTAGTATACGTTTACTCTGTCACTTTAAATTAATTTTAACACATACTTTAATTTTAGTTTTTAATCGATCTTATATTTATTTCTTATAGCCCCCATAGTAAAATGAGTGGTGCAAGCAAGAAAAAAACTCGTCAATATTCGGAGGAATATTTAAAATTTGGTTTCATACCGCTGTCCACGATGAGTGGATTCTTTTTTGTCTTTTATGCCAGCAATGCTTGACCAATGAATCAATGAAACGAGGTCGTCTTGAGGCGCATTTAAAGGCGAAACATAGTGCTCATATTAATTCAGATTTGAATTACTTTAAAGAAAAATTTTGAAAAGAGAACAACTTTAAAGTCTCTGTTTACTGCTCATACTTCAACTAATAATCGTGTTCTTGACGCTAGTTATTAAATTTCTATATTCATCGCTAAAACTGGAAAAAATCATACTATAGGAGAGAATTTAATAAAACCATCAATATCAGCATTTCTTAAAACGGTTCTTGAAAAAGATGACAAAGATGTAAAAGCTATGCCACTCAGTAACAATACTGTTAGCAGAAGAACAGACGAAATGAGTGAAGATGTTGAAAAACAACTTGTTGAAAAATTGAAAACTAGAAATTTCTCAGTGCAAATGAATGAATCAACTTTGAAAGACAGTGAGGCAGTATTGATATCTTACGTAAGATATATTGATAAAGGACATTTTGCTGAAGAAATGTTGTTCTGTAAAAGATTAGAAAGCACCACTATTTCCAAAGATATATATAATATGCTAAAAAACTACTTAGATGTCAATGATATACCAATGAAAAATATAACATCTTGTGCTGCAGACGGTGCTCCTAATATGATGGGCAAGAAAATTGGCTGCTTAAAATTGATGAAAGACGCGAATCCAGAAATGATTCTTGTGCATTGTGTTATTCATAGGGAAAACTTGGTAGTTAAAAACATATCGCCTGTTCTAAATGAAGTACTATATTCAGTTATTAAGTGTGTTAATACTATTAAAGCTAATGCCAAATGTGAACGTATCTTCAAGCTATTTTGTGAAAAACAAAATGAGGATCATGTTAGACTTTTCATCATACTGAAGTAAGATGGCTATCTAAAGGGAACTGCTTGAAAAGATTTATGGAACTTTTTGATAGTCTTAGTGATTTTTTAAGTGACACACTTGAAATGATGTATCTATTAACAATCGATGGTAAAGCATTTGTGAGTTATTTAGCCGATATCTTTGAAAAACTAAATAAATTAAATAAGCAACTTCAAGGAACAAATAAAACTCTTGTCGATGCAAAAGCGAAGATATTTGGTTTCAATACTCATGTTGAGTTATGTCAGAAACATATTAACAACAAAAACTTTCAACAGTTTCATTGGCTCCAAAAATGTGAAGTAACTGATACCGCATTACTTGTTATTGTCAATCATCTGAATATTCTATCGGCTGATTTAAAAGAAAGATTTTCTGATTTGAAACAAATTAATTTTCCAACATGATGCAGCCAATGTTACTGGATTTGTATGATATATCAAATATGGAGTATCAAGAAGAACTTGCAGAATTACAAAATTGTGAGTCAGTTAAAACTTTATTTAATATAAAAGGAGCGATGGCATGGCTTGGTGAGGAAACAGAGATCAAATACCCGAATTCAACGAAATGTGCAAGAAAACTATTGCTACAGTTTCCATCTTCATATTTAGCTGAATGTGGATTTAGTGCTGTAAATGATTTACTGGTAAAAAAAAGAAATCGGCTGGATATAACACAACGTGGAGACTTGAGACTGATGCTAACCAAATTGGAACCTAATATAAAATCTTTGTGCAGCAAGCATCAAGAGCAAGGATCTCACAAAATTAAAATAATAAATTAATATAGAAAAATCTTTATAAAAATTATTTGAAATTCGAATCTCAGTTTTTGATTATATGTTTTGAAAATCTACTTACTGTGTTTCGTTAACAATTTCCTAGTGATTTGTTCCTAAAACCTATCATTTAAGTTTCTTAAAAGAACAATTCAATTTCTTAATAATAAAAATTATGTATAATACATGGGGGGGGAATAGGAATTTCGGAAAGGCTAAGGTGGGGCATGGCACAAAAAAGGTTGGGAAACACTGCTCTAACTTTTGGCTCAATATATTTTGAGTTCAAATCGCTTAGAGTGTTTTGAAACTAACATTAAGTTATAGATTTTGGTTGAATTTTTTCAGCTTCGTGGGAAAAAGTAACGTGACACACCAAACGAGAACCATGTACTGAACCCATTCCTTCAAGAACCCACCCAAAAATTCAGAGATATGGGAGACTAGGATTGCCACATTAAAAAATAACAAACTATTTATTCATTCTAAAAATGAGTGCGATTTTCATTGAAATGATCTCTTAAAAACAGGGGAAAAATATGGGTATTTTCTCAATCACATTGTATGCCTTTTCTATTTGGCAACCAAACGTTATAACTACTTAGGAAATATTTGCTTCCTAATGAGAATTGGAATTATTAACTGAAGTTAGATTGCTTAGAAGAAATGATTACTTTTAGTTAATTATGAAAGTGCTTAATATTTTTCTGTTAAGTTAGTGTAAATTTAAAATTTTATTAAACTTTGTTGCTAATCAGATAGTGCTTTCCTATTGTGATAGAATTTTATATTGATGTGCTTTTCAAATAATTCCTTTCCCATTTGAGGGTAGAAATTTACATTTGAAATTTAGATACAAAATCGGAATCTTAACTTTCAAACGCAGGTAAAAACTTTCACAAATTCTAAACTGTAAAAGAAATGTTATAACTATATGTGATGAAGAACAAATATATAGGAAAGAGTCTTTGATCTCTATGATGAAAAAATTTATAACACAATTTTGCATTGCAACAAAATATTAATTTAAATAAAATTTTATGGTTTTATTAATAAAGTTGAAGTCTTATTTACTCATATACAACAATTTTCAAAGCAGACTCTATATAGATCTTAAATTAATTTTCTAAAACGCTTTTCGGTTTTCAATCAATTCTTAAGATATTTCTTTGTATACATTTTGATATTTTCCATCATTTATAAAACTGATTTTTTTATAATATTACAGTTATATTTAACAGTTAAATTTCAATTTCTTTATAGAAATTTTTGAACTTGAAAAATATGTAAAATCAAAAAAGATTATATATATATATATATATATATATATATATATATATATATATATATCAAATAAATAGGTATAATGCTATTTTAGGTGATGAATAATTATATGAAATTGAAAATGAAAGGAAAAACTAGTCAGGGAAAGATGATAAATAGTTGTCCCGAGAAAAATGTTCAAGAAAACAAGTCTCTGAAGAACAAAAATTCTTCCAAATGAATAGCTCATGACTCTATTCTTATCCTTCGAAATGCTTGAAGAATTTTTTTTAAAATTAATTTCGCATGCATTCATGAGTTTGAAATGTTTAGAAATTAAGAGCATTGAAAATCATCAGAACGTGAGTTTTCAGTAAAAAATAAGCAGACATGTGGAGGAAAAAGAGAGCTAAGTATTGAAATAAGCTATTTAGAAATTTAAATTAATTTTATTTTTATCTTTTTAATTCTCGCTCAAAAATTTTCTTAAACTTGGTTGAAAAAGTATAATAGAAATTATCGTTAAAATGTTAATGTTGCATGAATATTAACAGTCACTATTACTTATGAACTTTATATAAATATAAACTGAAAAGCATTTTATTTAAAATACTTTGAATTAAATTTATGATGCTCTAATTTTTCATAATTTTTCAACAAAATTGTAATTTTAACGAAAAATTAAAAAAAAATGTTTAATAATTTTATTTATAAAAAATTAAACTAATGAGATTATTATTAATAAGTGTTTGCTTTTTTAAAAAAATGAAAAACTATATTCAACTATGAGTTTAAGTTCTTTTAAAAGTTTTTAATGTCAAAAAGCAGAATTTTGTCCATTTTTATATTTTACCAAATGTTATCATTAAAAATTGCGCTTTTTAACATTAACGGGGATATAAAAGATTGTACATTTTTTATGACAAGTGGTATTCATCAAGTGATTATTGTGTAACTAAATTTAGACAAATATTAATTAAATAGTCTGTGTATTGTTCGAAACTGTTCATTGGAATAATTTAAATAGAAAAAATCTCTCAGAATAACTCTAACAACAAACAATAACAGGAAACAACAATTTTAACTTAAAATATGGATTTTTAAAACAATTAAGTTGCTACAAATATCCTTCATTCTCGATAAATGCAAGTAGTCAATTAATGCGAAAATATATTCAATTATTTGTATGAGTAATTACTAACAAAAGTAATTGAAAAATATTTGCAAAATATTTGGGGATATATCAATATATAACAGATAAGTATGAATTTTAGTTCTTTTTTAAAGACTATGTTTAATTAAAAGATGTTTGAAGGCTGCTGATTTATAGATCATATTCACCTTAAATTAAGAAATATTGCACTGTATTTAAAAAAGTGTTTCATTTTAGAGGAAGTTGCTAAAATGCTATTGCTGTTTAAACTTTTTAGAATGAATTTCGGTTATAAGTTATAGGAATGTCATTTATAAGTTATAGAAATGCAAATGCCAATTTTGCTTACTTTTTTTATAGTATTTTTTTCAAATTACTAACAATAAATTATGTTTGTAATTATTAAACATATTTCCGTGGAATTGCAAAGGACTTTTTTTCTTATTTCTCTGCTAATCAATTAGCTATGTAAGATTAATTCTGCAAAGCAGAATAAATCTTACATAGCTAATTGATTAAAATGAGTTATTTTTATAAATTCAAAGATATACAGAAATTTCTTAATAATGTGAATATTCTTTTTTAAATATTATTGAATTTTACTCATCTTTTTAATAAAAATGAGTAGAGATTTACATGATTAATGTAAATTTTCAAACAAATTGTTTTCATAATAAATATAGCTCTTCAAACAAGAATACTTCTATTATAGTGTTATGGCTTTTTAAATTTGTGAGGAACACACTATAATCATTTATAGAAGAATACAAAATTTTGCTTGTACAAGAAACTCTAGTATTCTGACTTACAATTTTCTTCTGCTAATTACATTTAATTAACACTGCTGAAGCGACGTTTTTGACGTCGAACTCAAAATTAGCATATTCCACAGTTTAAAAATCCGAAAATTTGCATTAGTGATTCTCTTCTTTCATTTTCAGCAAAAAAAGTTCGCTTATATCTTTATTTTATATAAAACTTACAATACCCTTTAATTGTTTTGAGCAGTATATTTAGAAATAAACTTTATTCAATTTTTGTAGCCAGGAGAAATAAATATTCTTCTTCATAATTTATATATAACTGACAATTTAAAAAATGAACCCATAATTTGGATGTTATGTAAGAATACGCTAAGTAGAATTTTGATCAATATTCTAAATTTGAAATTAAATCATTTAAGTAAAAATTTTACTTAAATCAGTTAGATAGAAAAGTTTACATAAAGTAAAACAATTTATCCAGGTCTGATTTTATAGCATTTCTGTTACGTGTCACGACAGGTGATTCAACACTTACGTTCTAGAAATTATTTATCCATTTTCTTGGAGCACAAACTTTGTCAAATCAACATATTACAATAAATCCGTTGATGAATACTTTTCCTATTTATAATTCTTGATTTTTTATTTAATATTTTAGTTAACTGCTTTCTAAAATTATTGTTATCTCATTCAAAAAATTTACGATATTGAGCAATGTTTTATGCTTTTATATTACTTTCACATTTTACACATTTACTGAAGTATTTTCCAGTGTTTTCTCATCATTTTCAAATTGTTTCAACACAGAAATTTATAAAAACTGTTTTTACACCAGTTTCAAGTTTTTGAATGATAAATATCTCTTTAGAAATACCTAGAATCTTTTCCCTCGCAGAAGAATAAAAGAAGAAAAAATTTACTTCAGATGCTTTTAGTAAAATTAATAAAAATCAGGAATTAATACAAATTTACTATTTATATCGTATCATATCTCTAATGTATTTAAAAAAAATTGTTGCATTTTTTCTTTACTTCTTTCTATCAATGTATTTTGAAAAATAATTTTTCTTAAATACAAAAAAAAAAAAAAAAAAAAAAAAAAAAAAAAAAAAAAAAAAAAAAATTGACACACAATATTCAATTTAGAAACACTCTATTTCCTTTGTTTTAAATTTAAAATACATTTATTGAATATAATGTAACGTATAAATAATTTGATACACTCACAAAAATTTATTATATATCCATAAATATCGAAATAAAATCAGAAATGCAGTCGCTTTTAGATAAGGCAAATTGCCAAGTTGCTATACGGACACTTTAATTAACATAAAGTTACTTTCGGTATTTTGAGACAAATGATGAAACTTACTTACAAGTATATTTTCTGGGTTTTTAAAATCGAAAAGATGTCTAGAAAGGGCATAAACAAGGACGTTTATTAAGCATGTTTGTTTTATGAGTACAAACGTGGCGCAAGCCCTGCTGAGGTAATTCGAAAATTACGCATGGCATTCAGAGACGATGCAGTAACTAAATGTACATTACATACAAATTCCATTCCGTTGATGAATCGCTCGAAGTTGCATTACGATCGGTGCACCAACAGTTTAAAAAGTTCATATTTTGAAAAGTGCTATCCAAAGCAGATACTTTTCAAATATATCAGGAACTTTCAGTTAAGTTTTACATATCTGATGAAACCATTCATGTTTATTTACATAAACTGGGAAAGGTGAGAAGCTAAGCAAATGGTTTCTTCACGAACTTACTGAATGCAATCAATTTCATGAGTTAGCTTTTTTTTCGTCACTTTTTTCCGCCAGAAAAAAACGAACCGTTTTCTGTATTATCTGCTGACGAGTGATGAAAAATGGATCCAATACACCAGCCACAAAGATTCACATCATTGGTTATTACTGATAAATTCAATACTTGGGATTGTAAAGCCTCCACTCCAAAAGCTGCTGCTCTGTTCATCGGTTGACATTGTCCACCACGAATTCCTTCCACGTGGCTCGACCATTAATACTTTTGTCTATTTTCAAAAACTGGAATGCATGTAAGTTTTGAGTCAGAAACAGCCATTATTGAGGAACAAGGGAATGGTTTGGTTCAACGAAAGACCACACACCACTAATGTGACTGTGAATACAATTACTTTCTTAGAATGAAAAAGTTTTTCTCATCTTCCCTATTTCCTAGATATTTCTCTTAATTGACAATCACATGAGGCAGTTCCATGATGCAGAAGAGATGATCCATTTTTTTCTTCTTATGTCCGGGAATTTTATTGCAATGGTATATATAAGCTTGCATTACTTTGGGAGAAAATTGTTGCTTATAATGATGCTTACTTTGATGAATAAAATCCGTTTTTTCACGTAAATACTGCGTCTGGAATTTTTATGTTCCACTACAATAAAACTTCTCTGGTTACCTGATATTATACTGAAATTTTGGGTTAAATGAATAATTTGGGAAATAACATAAATTTATTTTAAAACTGCCTTTTAAAAAAAGTACTTCAAATGTATTCTATATATCTTAAATTATAAATAATTTCAAATTTAAAAAAAGAGTTAAGAATCTATGTCGTAAAAACATATATCTTATGTTTGTATACAATTTTCTATAAAATTTTATTCGAGTATTTTATTAAGTATAAAAACAGAAATTACAAAAGTAATTTTATTCATATTTGAGTAAAAATATTATTTCACTTATTACGCATATTAAGAAAATAAGCTAAAATTGTTTTTTGCTGTAAGATTTTGATTTACATGTTCTAAACATTATTCATTGGGTTGAGAAATTTCATGATAAATAAATCTAGAAAAAAATATTTCGTAAGAGCTTTTGCTATAATTAATTGCTTTGCATTAAAGAATTTATTCATTTAGTGCACAATGTTTTTATGAGTTAACTTGTTTTTTTTTTAAATAAGTCAAGGCATTTTTTTTAAAGACTTCTCCAAGTGCTTGTTTTTGTATTCAACATTTTGTTATTATCTTTTGAGATAACTTTAGTTAGATCTGCAAATATTTGATTCGGTACTTAGGAGAATTTTTTTGTTTTAATCGATCCTACAAGGCCTTTCTTATTTTTTTTTAAATACTTTTACATTTTGTGAAAGTTTTTTACTCTTCCAGAATGTCTGAACTCCCTCGGTTCTTAACTTTCAAGTTATTAATCTTAAGTTTTTGTATATTTATTCTGAAAATACAATAAAGTGGAAAGAAATTACAAGAGTATTTGAAAGAAAAGATAGGAATATAAAGGTGAGAAACTAAAGATATTTCTTGCAACTTATTGTTTTCCAAATCTAATAGGGCTCTTTTATTTAAACTGTATTTTCTATTTATTAAAGAAAGTTCTTTTATATTATCTATAACAGAAATTTTTTTACATTAAAATAAAGTATTAATATTGGAAGACATCAATTTTACACTTTTACTATATGCTTTTAATTTACATGGAAGAGAAAACATTTCAAGCATTATAATTCTTCTATGGCAAATGTTGTATAGTCAGAGAGTTTATATAGATACATACGAATAATTTATTTGCTTGTATATATATTGAAATAACCTTTTAATGAAAGATGACATTGCACACTTTTAGTTTTACTGCTATTAATCTCACATGCTATATTTTGTTTATTTAATCTTATCAAAGATGTTTATCGGAAATATATATTGGATTATTCAAATTCGTTTTTAATTTCAGAGCTGAAAAGGAGAATAATACACTACTGGCCATTAAAATTGCTACACCAAGAAGGCGACATGCTACAGACGTGAAATTTATACAAAAGGAAGAAGGTGCTGTGATATGCAAATGATTAGCTTTTCAGCGCATTCAGACAAAGCAGGCGCCAGTAGCGTCACCTACATTGTGTTTAAATGAGGAAATTGTTCAGCCGGTTCGTCATATACAAATTGCATTTGAACGTTGTTGCCTGGTGGAAAGTTGTTGTGATGCCTCGTGTAAGATGGAGAAATGAGTACCAGCACGTTTCTGACTTTGATAAAGGTCGAATTGTACCGTACCGGGATTGCGTTTTATCTTATCGCAGTATTGCTGCTCACATCGGTCGAGATCCAATGACTGTTAGCAGAATATGGAATCGATGGGTTCAGGACGGTAATACGGAACGCCATGCGGGATCTCAACGGCCACCTATAACTAGCAGCCGAGAAGACAGGAATATTATCCGCATGGCCGTAATGGATCGTGCAACGTCACGAGCCGTGAGTCAAGAATGGGGTCGTTTGGAAGACAACAAGTGTCTGCATGAACAGTTCGACGACGTTTGCAGCAGCATGGACTCTCAGCTCGGAGACCATGGCTGCGACTTCCCTTGACGCTGCGTCATAGACAAGAACGTCTTCAATGGTGTGATCTACGACGAACCTGGGCACACGAATGGCCAGACATCATCTTTTCAAATGAATCCAGGTTCTGTGTACAGAATCATGATGGTCGCATCCGTGTTTGGCGGCATCTTGGTGAACGCTCACTGGCAGCATGCATTCGTCATCGTCATACTGGCCCATCACCTGGCGTGATGGTATTGGGTGCCATTGGATACACGTCTCGGCAAGCCATGGCTGTGCAAATTCGTAGTAGGATTTGAAAAAATGTTAAATTTTTATGATATGGTGGAAGCAGTTGATTCATATGATGATATTTGCATGATATCAGCATAATGAATTACAAATCATTAACAAAGGAAATCACGTAATATTTTAAAATGCAACAAAATTCCTAAATTTACATTTTTATTTATCTAATGAAAATAATCCTTTGATAAAACATTGTTTGATTATTCATCTGATAAATATCTTCGGCTAGAAATGAGTAAAAAGTATTTACTTTTGCGAATGCACCAGAATCTATTCATTGAAGACTATACTGCTTTCTTTCGATTTTTTAATTGAATCTTTTACCTATTTTGGTTTAGTTATCCTTATGTATTTTAAATAATAATTTTTTTTACAAGCAATAACGCATTTTGAAAATAATAAGTGAAATAAAGTATTTTATTTTTAAGAATTAAGAAGAGGAAAAATGTTTTAAAAAATATTTCTCTCTTTGGATAAAATTTAAGATGAATTACAAAAGCAAATCAAAAACAAAAGGTTGTCAGCTAATCGAAATCTAGAATACTTTACAAGGAACAATGTTAATCAACTTCAAATACTAAAGACAAGGGATGAAATGAGTGAAGCAATCTATTCTCAATTGAATTTACCTAATTTATTTGTAAGGATTTTGTGATATTTTAGAAGACTTCATTCTGGATGTTTATGTTTTACAAATCTGTTATGCTAATCAAAAATAGTTGCGTGATGCATCAATTTAGTAGAAATATGCAAACCTTTATGCTGAGATAAAAATGCTGTAGAAATATGTAAATCCCTTCTGATGTGATATAGTATCTTTAAAATTCAGCATGCGTTCTTTAAAATTGTCATTCCTTTCCTTTTCATTTGCATGCTCATCGTCACCTTTTAATGCTGCTATGTTTTTCTCAACATAGGATTTTGATCTCAAATTCATTTGAATGTGAATAGATTTGAATATAAATATAACCCGAGTTATGAGAAACGCAATATACCAATGTGTATGTGTTATTTACTTATAAAAAATCCATTGAACTGATATCTGAACAAAATTTTTACAAAACTTATTTTTGAAGTTTGTAAATAAAGGAGCAAATGGTACAAAAATAAAAATGTATAACACGCTATGAAAACAGCAATATCTGTAATTAAATGAAAAATTTGTAGTTACATTTCATGTATTTCGTGTAATATAATTAGTTTACAGTTAAAATACAGTAAAACATAATATTTTTGCCATCTTTATGACAGAAGTTCAAGAAGTGATGTATGTAAAAAACAAATTAGCAGAAAGAGTTAATTAAAGGTTTGTAAATCTTTCTACTAAACTTTTCAAGCTTTAATTTTTAATGAGGAATTGCAAAAAATTTTAATGCTAAAAATCGCCAAAAATGTGAATAAAATTATCTAGAAAATTCTGAACATTTGGTTTTTATTACATAAGCAGATTGATATGATATTTATATTGCATTGCAAATACTTGTTACTTTTATTTCTTCAAAAATTTAAATTTCGGTATGTAAATAAACTAATTGTGGTCTTAAGTTATAAAAATTTTATCAGTGGTTGTTTGAAAAAGAAATTACTTTAATAATATTATAAAGTTCTTTATATATCTTTATCATATTAAATATTAGATTATTTGTATATTCTACGGATAAAAAAACTAAAGCATTTTCACGATATTAATTATCTTTCAATATTTATATAAAAAGAGTAACTATAAATATTTGTGACCCAATTCCTCAAGCATATATTTATGCTATCAAAATTCTAAATTAAAGTTTTAATCAAATAACTCTCTTCCCTAACTATCCCCTAAGGGAGTTTACTTTCTTTAAGTAAACACGTGTGTCACAATCCCGAGGTACCCCAGTGATCTGTCCTCTTCTCTTTCTTTTCTTCTCTCCTCTTCTCTTCTGCTTTTCCTTCCTTTTCTCCCTCATTGTGGTTGCCTCTTACGAGGTTGAGAGCTCCCCTTGAGCAGCTGTCTCCGCTCTTTTCCTATTAGCTACTCTTGGGGACTAAATCACCCACGTGTTTGCCGTGCGTGGAGACACGTGTCCCTGAAAAGGAAGGTCCTGGTAGTTAATGCCCCCAGAGACCAATACATTACTTTGGCCTCTGCTTCAGGTAAACGGGAGGTGTGTTGTGGTCCTCAGTACATCAATCGGCTTTACGGATCAAGTGATCGGTACATCTGCTGGATGACTCGTTAAAGGTGGAGGCCATCACAGGGTTGTACTGTGAGCGTATAGGACCTGGCTAGCACTGGTGCGGCTGGTCTGCATTCCCTTGTTGGACTCGGAGGTAGGTGGAGCGGCCAGGTCCTGAAATTTAAAAAAAACACATATGGAATATAAAAATATTTCATTTCTCCCGCGGGAGCAACAATTTAAAAATTTAAAACCAAAATATTTTATAATCAAAAGAAAGGAAGGAAACTTCACAACTGTGTCTCCTTTTTTAATCGAAAAAGGAATATCGAGCAGTGTTGGGGAGGTGAAGATTATCCAGAAAATGCGTTCAAGGGACTTGCTGGTTGAAGTTGTATCGGTGACTCAAGCAGCCATAATTGCAAATATGAAATTGTTGGCTCATTTAGAAGTAACTGTCTTGCCTCATGGTTATTTGAACTTTTCATGTGGTGTTGTGTCTGCCAGTGATTTGTTGAATACACCAACGGATAAGATTCTCGAAAATCTTCAGAATCAGAAGGTCTGTAGCATTAAACGTATAACAGTCAGAAGAGATGATAAGTATATTGATACGAAACATCTCATTCTGACTTTTACGACGCCAGATCTTCAGCAGTCTGTTAAAGCTGCATATTTGAATTTACCCGTTCGGCCATATATTCCAAATCCACAGAGATGCTTCCAGTGCCAACGATATGGACACTCAAAAACCCCCTGCAGAGGCAAGCTTACTTGCGCACGTTGTGCAGTAGTTGGCCACGATAGCACGAACTGTACGGCGAAGGAGGCATGCGTCAATTGCCATGGCGATCACCCCTCCTTTTTTCGAGGTTGTCTTCAATGAGCCCTGGAGAAAGAAATCACCACCATTAAGATTAATAACAAATGTTCTTATCCTGAGGCTCGACGTATAGTTACTTCACGTACTCCAAAGCCTGGAGTTACTTATGCAACTGCGACCAAAAAAGTATGTAAGTCCACTGGTACACCAACTGATATAATTTCACTTCCTCTTTCAAAATTACCCCATAAAAAAACGCAAAAGCCAAAATTACTATCTTCAAAAATATTCGGAAAAGCTCCTTTGGCAAAATCAAAGTCTGTCAAGGCTTTGAAATTAAAATCAGCTAAGGAGGGTACATGTAGACCCTCCATTACCACCCGCAAAGCTTTATTTCTGGAGGCTGATGCTGTTTCACTTCATCCCTCGGACGACGACATATCGTGCGAGGAGTCAATGGAAGAGACGCCTCCTAGCCCAGGGAGAGGAGCTTTACAATATATTTATATTGTTAGTAGCTTCCTTTGTTTTTTGGAACTGCCATGGTTTGCGTTCTCATCTCGATGACATCAAATCTCTAGCTTCAGCACATACCCCCGCGTGCTTGGCATTCAGAAAACATTCCTGAAGTCTACCAATAGTATTGCCATGCGTGGCTTTAGAAGAGATGGTGGTAATAATGGAACAGTGTCTGGTGGTGTTTGTATATTAACATCCAATAACTACCCTAGCACTGTCCAACCATTAAATACAACTCTACAGGTTGTAGCTGTCAGAATTCACAGGACTTGCTTTATTACAGTCTGTAGTTTTTATTTACCACCACATGATGTCATCCACCAAGAAGAACTTGATAATTTAGTTGATCAGCTGCCCACACCGTTTTTGTTAGTAGGTGACTTTAACGTACATAATTCTCTGTGGGAAGTGATGATACTAATTCTCGCGGTCGTCAGATAGAGAAATTTATTTCTGATAATTGTCTCTGTCTGATCAATACCGACGAGAAGACATATTTCCACATACCCACAAGAACATTTCACTCTCTCGATCTCGCCATTTGTTCACCCTCACTACTGCCATTGTTAAATTTAACAGTAGGAAATGATCTGCACAATAGCGATCATTTTCCTCTTGTCATCTCCCAGACTGGAGGTAGTAGTGTGCAACAACGTCTACCTACTTACGTGTACTGTTGGGCAGATTGGCCTTTATTTACACAAATGGCAGTCATTGATGATACAATGGTTTTGATCGAGGATATTGATAATGACAGGTATGTTGGTGATCATTTCAGTGATTGATTGATCAGCCACATAGCAAAACATAGCACAACAGATTCAGTCTGTTACGAATCATTTAGACCAATTTCTACTATTTAACGTCATTTCCAGCTGAATGGAATGTCCACAAGTTGTCTATTGCTTTTTTATCCTTGACTCAAAACTATAGGTGTTGGTGGAGCCAATAATACCAATAACAACGGTCATGAAATAAGAATGAATTTATATTATCGTTGTTACGAATCTTGCTTCTGCTTGCAAAACTATAATGACTGTGGTATAAGACTGTTGAATTGTTGCATTATGCATTGCCAGACGGGTCTTACACCCAGTACTATAGTTTGCTATGACATTAGATGCAACTCCCGCATTTCTTTGGTACACGTTCGTGGTTCAATGTGCAGCCAGCGCAGCAACTTTTAAATATTGGAGCCCATGGTCCCCTCATACATTCAGTGCTTGCCCTTTACCGTATTCTAGCCTTACTTGGGATGAAATATTCACGAATTCTTTACTGATTATATTGAATTATTTCCCTGGTCTGCTTATTTTCCTATTGTTAATCTAAAGTATGTGGTCCATATTTGCACAACAACTAGTATAGAATACACAACCTGCTCCAACACCAGATTAACTTGGGCAATTTGAAGGTCGCATGGATTATTATACCCTTAGGATACTTTCGAAACCTCTATGATTCTATATCAAGACTGAGTTATATATCGATTAAATCCAATGTAATGGAGTCTACACTATTGTTTTTGTCATCACCCATACTTTACAATTTCAATAATTTAATTTTAACATAACAGGTTATCTGCCAAATAAGTTTTACTGTGATATTATATGTGCATGTTTTTCTAGGGTGTTGTGATTTTGAGGGACTAACAGTATATATATATATATATATATATATATATATATATATATATATATATATACCACTTTTGTCAAAATTTAATCTAAAAGAAGAATAAATACATGAATTAAAAGTATAAAGTTAGTTAGATAAAGTTTTAGATCAAATTTTTCCTCTAAAATTTAAAAAAATTATTTTTTGTAAGACTTCTTAGTTTTATTTAAGAATATGCAAAAGTGTACCTATGAACATTGAAAAGTAGTTTTGTATATGGGATATATGTAATTTCCAAGTTATTAGAAATAAGTGTAAGAGAATACACAAACACTTTATATTAAATATTAATTAATAAAATGAATAATAAAGAAAAAAAATTACTTTTATTATATGAATTTTCTTTGTTTTAATTTTTCTACTTCATAAAACTGCATAACATCCTTTTACTTTATTTTTTTCTGAAGTGTACAGACAGTATTTGTTTAATTTTATTATTCATTAAGAGGAGTTTAAAATTCCTCAAGTAACATTAAACTCATGGAAAATAATATAGACTTTTTAATTTTAAATTAAAAAATGTTATAGTAATAAACAATATTTTTCAAAACTAAAAATGCAGTAAAATAATATATGCTTCCAATTAAGGCATATAAAGTCTTATATCAATAATGTATTAATCATATTTTCTTTCTTAGAAAAATATTTCAGAATAGCATTTAATTCATACGAAGCAAAATATGATTGAAAACGATTGGTAAAACTTCATTTTCGTGCTAAATTGATTTGAGAGATTTGATGTGTGAGCTTCCTCTTCTGGTGTGTTGTAAAACCACTGTCAGAGACAGAGTTCCTTATGATGGATGATGCGTGATGGTGTTTTAGTAACAAAGGTTCACTTTCATATTTGTGTTGTCAAACTTAAACCTTAATGATCATTAAGAATAAAAATATTTATGAATTATGCAAGTGTTAGCAAGTAAAAACTCTAGAAATATGGGAAAAAGTTGAATAAAATCAGGAAAAGGATATAATAGTTGATAATTTTTAAGAAGAAAATATTGTGTAAAATTTAATCAAATAAATTAAATATACAGATTTAAATCATGAAATGTGATATCAGATAAAGAAAATTATATGATACAATGACCTGTAAGTCAAGTTATTATTTAAATGAATGCTTTAGAGAGTACCTGTAGAATCATATATCCTTCTTTTCACCATATTTTGATATTTTAATCTTTATTTTTAGAAAACCAGCTTTGATAATAAATACCAAAGTTTTAATGATGAACTATTATTGAATTGAAAACAGTAAAGATGAATAGATATTAAAGTCTGAATTATACAAGTGTACATTATTTACTACAAATATATATGTTACCGTGAAAGACCGAAATCAGAGAATGTCGACATTCACCGGTGAATGTCAACACATACCAAAAACGTTGGTGAAAGACCGTACAATTGATTACATTTCTTGCACTTTCGGACCATCGCCGGTATATGTCGACAATCACAGACAAGCTTTGGTGGAATTTGAAAAGATGATTAAAGAGCTCGAAAAGGAGATAACAGAAGGCAACGTCAACAAAGAGGTGCGGCCTAGAGCACGTTGTGTTTTGCTGGAACACAAGGTCAACAGAGAGTTAAAAAAACAATTAAAAAAAAATTGTTTTCTTCTCATGCTAGAATCTAAAGCTACATATTAAAAAAAACAAAGGAACTCACCGTGATTGGTCACTCCTCCTTTCTAAGAGAGGCGATAACTCACGTCACACATGTGACGTTTTTCACGCCTGAAATATTGAGATAAGAAAATGCAAATCTGCATTTCTCCTCTCCGGATACGGAGAGATGAAACGCATATTCAAGATTCACCATTAGTGCATTGTGGATGTCGACATTTGCCGGTGTAAGTGAGAAATGAGGATATCTAGCAAATATTTCGGACATACACCAAGCGACTACGTGAATGTTGACATTCACCAGCGAATGTTGACATTCTCCAGATTTCGGACTTTCACGGTAACATTTACATATAATATGTATGTTATGTCTATAAAATTATACACAATTGTTTGTGCACATACCTGTTATAAATAATTATTTTTTAAAAGTACATGTGACATCTAATATACTAAAAATATATTCTTATTAATAACTTTACATATAAAAAATTAGGTGTCCAAAAAAAAAAAACAATTTAAATTCAATAATTTATAAGAATATACACACTGACGAGCCAAAATCTTATGAGCCTCTCCATATTTTGATAACAATACTTTTCATGTCTTGAGGTAACTTATATGACTTGCTGTGTTTTATGGAAAAAGTTTACTGATCTAAGTGACAGAAGGCAGGCTGATTGCTTAAATACTCAGTTGATGAGTGTTTCTAAGCACTAATTTTATTTGTGAAATGCTAAGAATTCTGTAGCTCTCGCCGTCATTCATCCACTTAAGATAGCATACAATGGAGATCATCGGGTCGCTTAGAATATGAGCTTTTTTCATGAAGTTTCGGAATATGTTACATAACTTTCCCACTGACATCTATAGGTTTATAAAACACTAAAAAATATGTTTTGGCCTATATGAAAGGGTTGTTCTTTTCCGTAATAAACATGTATAATGTGTAAATAAACTTCAATAGTTTATGAAGAAATTTTAATTTATTATTCATTAAACAATAAAAATTGTGTTAAAAAGCTCTAAATCTTTCAAAATTTAAAATATTTATCACTTTCACAATAATAATATCCATGTGGAATATATATTTTTGAATCAGAATACAAACTAATGGTTACAACTGACAGATTACGCGAGAGTCATAAAACTAGATCAGCCGATAGAATAAGCTGTCTATCAGCTGACCAAGTCAACATATCAACAACAAAAAAATGTGCCCCTGCATTAATTTTTTTGTACTTCCAAATAGCATTTATGAAGAAGGGAACAAAATGCTGATGAAAATTCTTTTAATAAAAATAATAAATGCAACAAAATTTAGCTTGAATCATTTGAAGTATAAAAACTAATGAATATTTCTTTAGTAAACAAATGTAATGTAAGATTTAAAAATTAGATACTTCACCAAGAATGTAGAAAAAATTTTTAAGGACTCATTATTGAAGTACCCAGATTTGTGTTTTTTCCTTATTGTAACAGCATGCTTGGAATTAAAATTTTCAATAAAAATTTTAATCTATTAAATGTATTTTATAGAATAAATTTTTTACTCCATTCCAATAAATTTCATAACTGCTGACCAAATCATGAGAGAGCAGTTTTCCTATGTTATTATTTACTGAATGCCTCTTTGTCTGTGCGTTCAAATGCAATTAAAATTTATTACTGAAAATTGAATACTAAATTTTTTAAAAGAGCAAAAATCTTAGAAGCCATGATTTATTTGACATCATCAAAGTTTGAAATTTTAAAATGTTATATATAATATTTATAGATCCATTTCATATGATTATAAAGTTAAAAAATTAAAGCATTAAAATGATTTTCTAGAGATCATATGGAAATAAATTATTAATTGGAATATTTAGTGAAATATTTGGAATAAAAGAAAAAAATAATACAGAAATTTGCTTAAGTGAATAGAAAAAAATTATTCGATTTTAATTGAATTATCATTAATCAAGATTTGAGAAATGTGAGTCTTATTTCAGTATTTTCTTAAAATTTTTAGGAATTCAGAGGTTCGAAATGAAAAAAAAAATATTCTTAGGACGATTTTATAAATTGAAAAAATGATATTAGTGATTATTTTTAAAAAAAGATTTCTTCATGAAAATTATTACATAGAGATATGTTTTATACTTCTGCATTAGTTGCACTTTTATTTATTTTTTTCCGAAAGTTAAGTATGCAAAAGAAAATTTTTTATAAGGCAGTCTTTATTGAAAAATCTGCAATGATCTCTATAGTTGAGTTAATATCTAATAAAATCTAGTTGAGTTAATATAATAAATGAAGTTGGGTTAATATCATACCAAACATCAAATTAAGAGAAATATCTAAAAAAGGCAGTTAAGCAAAGAACAAGTATTGTACAAAATTAAGGGAGTTGCACGTATGAGAAAAGAAATTTCAGAATGATGCTTTGTTTTTAAAACAAAATTGTTTTTTTTATTTGTCAAGAAATGAGTGGAAATTACTGGATAGAAGTACTGGAGTTTCATTGAACACATAAAAACATAAAAATTATTTACAGATGTTGCTAAATTTTTTTGATGTTCTTATTATTCCATCATTTCATTATTAAGAAAAACAATTAAAATTCCAAATACAGATACCTGAAGAACCAAAGATTGTGTAAAAAGGATTCTGGTAGCCCAATGATTATGTATCGGCAATAAAACCAAGAAAATTGAATTGTGAAATCCACATGCGTGATATCTATGTTTGCAGCTTTCCTTGGAAAGACGATATATGAAACTAGCTTTCTCTCATAAGGCACAGTAACGAAAGATAAAACGAAGATTATGTAACAAGGATTAAATAACATGATATACTGGCATTGTAAACAAGAAGAGAGTGAATTTGATGTCAATTGTGCTGTTTTATTAATGTAATTAAAAGAATCACCTATTTATATTACTCATTTTCAGTTTATTTGCTTTTGTATGTAACGTTTTAAAATAAGTTGTTTAAGATAGAGGAATAAAAGGCACTTGTCATCTGACCCAGAATATCATAAAACTTCATACATTAGAAAATGAAAGCAATTGAGTAGTTTTTTTTTTGTCATATAGCACTGAAGCTAAATTGATTTTTTGCGGACTGTTCATTATTGGTCTGAACTCCTACATACCCTAATTTTATTTTACTCTGCTTCATTCATGTTCCTGTTTTCTTTTCAAAGGTGGATATTGAGCCTTCTTATTGAGTTTGCATCGTCAATGACAATCTGAAATATGAAGGCTTAGTATATAAAGCTATCAGCGTGCTCTCTTGATCTGAATAGTAAAAACTTGCAATGATCTATTCATGTACACATTTTCCACCTATATTCGTTGTTAGTCTTACAAACTGCCTTACATTAGTCTTTAGGGATTAATTGATCCTGGTTATATTATAATTTGAAGAGGTGTACTCATGTACCCAATAAATATTGTTGATCGGCCACTTCTGCGCCTTGGCCAAATAACCAAGGTCACTGCGCCACTTGGCGTGACTACTGGAACTGTCTGCTCCGGCAACCCTGCGCGGTTGCGTTTTCTGAGTCGGTCTTCGGCGCATAAAAGCTTTCTATTATGTAACGACATACCCAAACTATGGGTCGTCGCATTCTCTCTTTTTTTAATGAAAGTTTAAAATTACAGTCCACGTTCTACCTCCTTTCTGATCACGACATTTGGTCCGTAGAGCCGGAGGGAACCGATAAGTACGAATTTTTCCAAAATTTAAATTCAATATGAAATCAATACTACTTTGTAAACATGACGAGCTTACCGTTTTAAATCGGCGTCGCGGGAATGTGAAAGCACTACTTACTAAGTCGTTGAAAGTTATTTAAGACGAGTCTACTCATTCGGATTTACAGTTACTCGAAGCCTTGAAGGATCAGTTGGCCAGACTGGTTACCAAATTTGAAGACTGAAAAATGAGTTCTACCTCGCCACTCCCGAAGATGTCTTTATGGCAACGGAAAAATCGCTGTCGGAGATGGACAACGACACCCAGAATTTAGAGGTAAGAATTTCAACCTCTTTCAACAAATTACGAAAAATAGAAATTGAAAAGCTTTCAAAAATTAAATCTAGGGACACTTCCCAATCATCGGTCAATGACCAATCAAATGCTGTTATGGTTTCGAAACCTAATTTCCCAGATATACCCTTACCTATTTTTTCAGGAAAAATTGAGGAATATGAATTATTTAAATCACAGTTTATTAATTTTATTGACCAGAACTCTTCTCTTACTGATATTGTTAAGTTATTTTACTTACGTGGTGCTCTCAGGGGCGATTCAAAATGTGTCGAAACTATTGAGGACACAGACGACTCGTTATTCACAGCTCTAGATAATCGTTACGATAACGAGAGTCTTGTGATTGATACACACATTAAATCAATCTTAAATATTGAACCACTC
>JAPDSC010138310.1:97214-122764 GCA_026290005.1 Latrodectus geometricus
TATAGGACCATGAATCTTATCAGAAGCACAAAACATCAGCTTCACTCGATACTAGTAAATAAGATTGCCCTCTCCTGGAACAAGCGACACATATTATCGGATGGTATTAACACTTTAGCCCTCGGTCACTGCACAATAATAAATGAGGAATAAAGTGTAATGACCCTTTCGATGAAACATGTGGGGAATATATTTTTTAAATAGTTTTCGAACTATTAAAAGATAAAGACTTGGGATTCTTCCTTCTATTTTACATTCATAAAACAATTGTTTCCTTCAGCTCTCATCAGGACTCTCAATTATTTTTTGAAACTTTTCTTCTAAAAAGCGTTCAATGATTTCAACCCTTGGTGATGAAAGTATCATTGATTAAAGCTTTTGAAATTCTGCTCGAAAGCTATAAATTAATGATATGCGAGTACATACCTTAATCAAATGGGTTTTCTTTTTATTCATTTCCATTTCTTTGTTTATACATTTGTTGTCTTTAAGTGCTTCAAATACCTCTCTTGCGAAGTTCTGAGAAAAAGGGGGTGCTCTCCTAAGGGGGTACCCTTCCGGGTCAGCGACTTTTTGCGTGCGGGTTTTTTATGGTTGGCTCTGACACCATTGTTCTTAAAAGGGGGTGGAAAAATTATGGTGGCCATTGATTTTTGAAAGAGGGTGTCATGGTTGGTTTTTACACCATTGTTTTTAAAAGGGGGCGGAAATTTAATGGGTGGTTTGGAGGCCATTGTTTTTAAAAGGGGGTTGGAATTTAATGGGTGGTTTTGCATCATTGTTTTTAAAAGGGGAAGTAAATTTAATGGGTGGGTAGGAGACTATTGTTTTTAAAAGGGGGTGCGATTTGAATGAGTGGGTTGGAGACCATTGTTTTTAAAAGTGGGTTGGAATTTAATGGGTGGCTTTCACACCATTGTTTTTAAAAGGGGGCGTAAATTTAATGGGTGTGATTTATGGTCTAAACGTCACTGCGCCAGCTCTCTCATATGCACACTACTGATGATTATTCTAAAGGACTCAAATTCACCTGTTGGAAAGTGGACTTTGGCTAGAATCATAAATGTCATTCCAGGAGCTGACAACAATGTCAGAGTTGTTGATTTGAAGACGACTACGGGCCAATTTCGGAGAACTGTTTCCAAGATTTGCATTTTGCCCATTATTGACAATAATGAAACACCGGAAACTTAATTGTCTCATTTTTAAAATGTAAACTAAAATTATATTGCTTTTTCTTATGTTAAAATTTTGTTATTTGCATTTATATATCTGTCTTTAAACAAAAAAGTGTTTTTCTTGAAATATAACCTTATTTCAAAGCCTGCCGGGATGTTCCGCCGCTTCTGAGCTTTGGCGAAATAACCAAGGTCACTGCGCCACTTAGCGTGACTGCTGGAACTGTCTGCTCAGGCAACCCTGCGCGGTTGTATTTTTCTGAGTCGGTTTTCGGCACATAAAAACAAAGCTTTCTATTATGTAACGGCATACCCAAACTATGAGTCGCGTATTCTCTCTTTTTTAATAAAGTTTAAAATTACAGTCCACGCTCTACCTCCTTTCTTATCACGACAATTGTTTTCCTTTAACTTAGGATATCTTTTTGTTGATTGTTTCAATATAGAACCATTTAACTTATCAATTCTCAGTGTTGTATTTACCACTTACCTTGAATGTTAACCTTTGTTTTATTAAATAAATATACACATTTGTTAAATTCCTGTCACATTTTGTGCTAAGCAAAACTGTGTGTGAAAATGTTTTGAGTTTTACCTCTGCAATTTTGGGTAATGAATATATATTTATACTTAAAAGCATTCATGAAAATTTTTAGAGAGTTATTTTCTTGAGTTTTCTCACAATCAATGTTTATAAATATTTGTATCTATGAAAACGAATGTTTGGTGTTGAAAACAATAAAGTATAATGGTAAAAATGTGCAAAATGTGGGAAGATTCAATGAGAAATAAACATCTACAATTTTTAAATAAGGCACATTTGTTTAATTGATTTTGATAGATTAAACGTAAATCTTTAAACAGTTAACTGAATATTTACCTTTGCTTTGCTCTTTTTAATAATAACTTATTAATGCAATATTAATGTATTCACGTTTGATAAAAAGTAAGAATTAATATATCCACTAGGGAATATCAGTGAAAGCAAAGTATTTTTTAAATAATTTGTACCAGTATCTTATCTTTTAAATAATTTATATTTAAAATTTCATGACGATAGTTGAACAAAAGTATTTTTATTAATACATTTATTTTAGACCTCTAAGATAGATACAAACCCAATACATAAATTTTTTCTGTGTAATGTACCAGAATCAGAAGTTATGTTTGAAAGATGGCATGAAAAATTTACTATTGTGGTCCTTAGGAAACAATAAATTGAACCCATAAGTTGTTAGAACTCCATTTCTTAAATGAAAATTTATTAATAATGCTACTTTTTCCTATGAAGAGAATTCAAGCACTAAGTGTAAGATTAGTGTTAAATAACAAAATTTTTTACTTGGCAATGATTTTAACCTGATGAAATATAGCCTTGTATGTGTTATTATTTTATTTATTTGTATGTAATAAACTTGATACACTTATCAGACAAGTTGCAAAATGATTGGATGAGAGGCCATCCAATAGTATTTCCGAGCGATTACGTTACAAATTGGATAGTTATTCCCTATCGAAATTTTTGGATAATTTTTTCGACCATGTAAATTGATTTTTCCTAGCGTTTGTATCAAAATGATAAATGCTCTATAGTTGCAAAAAGCTTTCAAGAACTAGATTTTATTTTCCTTATTACGATTTTCATCGAATTATTTTTACATACTTGAGGATACTTCAGTTAATTATGATTGAAATAACTCAAGAATTGCAGATTCTTGTATTATATTTAAACTTTAAATAAAATATATAAGCATGAAAATCAACTTTCATTTTAGATAAATATTTACAACGTTGTGTTATTGAAATTAATAATACGAAGTTTTTTTTTCGTATTTATTTAAAATTAATTCTTTGAGATATTAATGTAAAATTTCTAAAACTCATATCCTAAATACTGTATTAATTATTATGTATGTGCTTTCTTCAACACAGCATATATTTTTTACTATTGCAAGTTAATAAAAACATTCCAAAAATAGGGAGTGAAAAGAAACTCTTCGGAAACTTTTTTTTTGGATCAGCAAATATTTTCTTCATGATTTAAGAATTTATCTTATTAAGTAAAAACAGATGAAATCTATGAATTGTATGTTAGATTATGTCTTAAATCACAAAATAAATGTATAAATACTTAATATAATAAATGTGTATCGTACAATATATATGTTTAAAATAAAATATTCGCTAATAAATGTTAATTTTGTTATATATTACTAATCAAACCGTCCTCAAATGGGAAATGTGTATCTAACATTTAAGCAGAAATTACCATTTGGAAAAATAATTCGATTTTTAATAGCATTTTAATTTTACTGAAAATACTGTTGGGCAATATGAAATGAGATCTCTCTTATAAATCAGCTGGAAATAAATTGAACGAGATGTGAAACACTAGAAAATTCCTTTCAGTTATGCTGCTATTAATTATTGCTGTCACTACTTCCCCTTTATAATCCAATACACGACTATGTATGAGAAGTACATTCTTTGGTAGTGATAAATTATACAGCGTTACTTTTTTGAAACTGACGAAAACAATGCTTTTTGTTCAAAATCTGTAAAAAAAACTGTATATAAATATCATGGTTTATAAAAAAATGTCTGGAAATGCAAAAGAAAAGGATATCGAATGCGTTACATACTCTTTCTCTGCCCTCCTCATAAAGTACGTAGGTGACAATTTTAAAAAAGAGGACAGATCCACCCGTCCTCATCCCTGAAGTGTGTAGAGCTCAGGAGCTCAATAACATTGTTTAAATTAATTATATCGTGGCATAAGCAACTTTACAGTTATTTCAAATCAATGTTTATTATGGTTTAAATTAATTGGAAACACAGTGAATATAATTTTGAAATGAAAACAACCTATATTTTAAATAAATGAGAGACTAACTACCTGTTACAAGTTTCCTTCTATTTCATGCAGCTATTTTTAAAATAAATCTTGACTTATGTATAGCGTGCATATTCAAATATAGGTATGAAAGTATGAAATTAATCAACTTTGAGATGCAATAGACAGCGTCTATATAAAATGCAGGGGCAGGATATTAAGATTTAAATATATGAAAGTACCATTACAGACAGAGTAGGATATATGTAGAACATACCATTTTCCAGTTACAGAAGGAATTTGTATTTTCCCTAGCATACCGTGAATATCGACAATCCATTAAATTATCAAATTACAGAAATGTCAAACACGTAAGAATCTGTTTCCTATACATAAGGTCAATAATACATGAGACAGATACGTAATAATGTTTGGTTATCAACATCCCCTCATGTCAATTGTGCATTTAAAGAGTCTTGGAAAATATCAGCAAGATAATGGGATATCACACCCGTCAAGAGTTGCTTCCGAGTAGCACAAGGAACTATCTTTTGAAGTCAGGTACTCCCATTGGCTATCTAAAGTGTTATCAAATAGCACTATTGAGCGTATCCAGGATGGCTTGCAACAAGGATGTCTCCTCCATTTCACCTTTTACAGATATATGTATTTATATAGCGTAAATTGTCTCCAGAATACCTTCAGACATTAGTTGAGTCCATGCCACATGATTTATCATAGCTTTTGTATACTTGCGAGAGCCTTATTTGATATTCACTTGGTATGTCAATTTTCCTATCATTTGAGACTACCATATTTAGCATTGAAAAAAATCAAATTATATCTTTAAAATAATTCACATTTGAAAATTTCCTGCTTTTGTAACTTTTTGATTTATACTAATTAATGAAATCAACAATGATAGTTAAATCAAAGCTAAAACATAATTATAACTAGTATTCATAAGGCACCTATAATGTTTCAAACGTTTCCTCGTTTGCCTTAAGTTTCAACACTCACACGAATAATTTCTCATGTAAAAAATATATAAAATAGAGTCGCGAATTTTATTCAGATATTTATTCATTTAATATCTGAAAGCCAGGAACTATTTTCGTAGATCAAATTTCTAAAAATAAAATAATTGATAGGTTATATATTTTGAAATTTTATTTATACACTACTGACCATTAAAACTGCTACACCAGGGAGAAATGCAGATAACAAAATGATATTTATTGGAAAAATATATTATACTAGAAATAACAAGTGATTAAATTTTCAAAAATTTGGCTGGATAGATCCTGAGAAATCAGTAACCAGAACAACCACCTCTGGCAGTAATAACAGCAGTTATACGCCTGGGCATTGAGTCAAACAGAGATTGGATATCATGTACAGGTACAGATGCCCATGCAGCTTCAAAACGATGCCACAGTTCATCAACCGTAGTGACTGGCGTTTGGTGACGAGCCAGTCTCTCGGCAACCATTGACCAGAAGTTTTCTATTGGTGAAAGATCTGGAGAACGTGCTGGCCAGGGCAACAGCCGAATATGTTCCGTATCAAGGAAGGTCCGTACAGTACCGGAAACATGCGGTCGGGCATTATCCTGCTGAAACGTAGGGTTTCGCAGGGCTCGAATAAAGGGTAGAGCCACGGGTCGTAACACACCAGAAATGTAACGTGCACTGTTCAAAGCACCGTCATTGCGAACAAGAGGTGACCGAGACATGTATCCAATGGCACCCTATACCATAACGCCAGCTGATGTGCCAGTATGACGATGACGAATGCACGCTGCCAGTGTGCATCCACCATGATGCCGTCTCGCCATTCATGCGCCCAGGTTCGTCGTTGATCACACCATTGAAAGCGCTCTTGTCTATGGCGCAGCGTCAAGGGAAGCCGCAGCCATGGTCTCCGAGCTGAGAGTCCATGCTGCTGCAAACGTCGTCGAACTGTTCGTGCAGACACTTGTTGTCTTCCAAACGACCCCGTTTCTTGACTCACGGCTCGTGACGAGGTTGCACGATCCATTACGGCCATGCGGATAATATGCCTGTCTTCTCGGCTGCTAGTGATAGGTGGCCGTTGAGATCCCGCATGGCGTTCCGTATTACCGTCCTGAACCCATCAATTCCATATTCTGCTAACAGTCATTGGATCTCGACCGACGTGAGCAGCAATACTGCGATAAGATAAACCGCAATCCCGGTACGCTACAATTCGACCTTTATCAAAGTCAGAAACGTGCTGGTACGCATTTCTCCTTCTTACACGAGGCATCACAACAACTTTTCACCAGGCAACAACGTTCAAATGTAATTTGTGTATGAGGAACCAGCTGAACAATTTCCTCATTTAAACACAATGTAGGTGTTGCTACTGGCACCTGCTTTGTCTGAATGCGCTGAAAAGCTAAGCATTTGCATATCACAGCACCTTCTTCCTTTCGTATAAATTTCACGTCTGTAGCATGTCGCTTTCTTGGTGTAGCAATTTTAACGGCCAGTAGTGTATATTATAAATTAAATTTTTGGAACTTTAATTTACTTTTAATTTAAAAATGATTCCATATAAATACTGATCCATACAAAAAAATAATAGGATTCTTATTTTTAAAATTATTTAAATTCCTCGCGTAATTTCCGATTTTCTTAATAAAGGGATATAGATGTATTTAAAATAATAAATTTACATATCAAGCATTTACGAAATGTTTCTCTCATGTTAGTTTTTATAAATACCGAGTGCTACTCATGTCTTTATAAGGACCGCATTCCAAACCAGATCATTATTGATGATTATTAAAACTTTTAATAAGATTATAATTAACACATCATTTTAAAAACATATCATTATACACTCTTAAAAGCTGAAGATGATTTCTAACATATTAGATTCCATGTAAGAAAAATGTATGCAAATATAGATAAAAAATACATACCTACAAGATTTTCAGCAAAAAACTACAATTACTATAATTACTTTAGTAAAATACTTGCTTCGAGAAAATTTGCGTATGGATATTCAACAAAAGGATTGTTTTAGAAAAAACAAATTGCTTAACTTTTGTTTTAGAAAAAACAAATTGCTTAACTGTTCCCCATTAACACACATTTAATTCTAATTATTAATATCCTTATACTAAAAGAATTTTCTGATAGCAGCCATCATTAAAGTGTTGATTTCTCTGATTCTTTCAGAGAACAGAACTTCTAAATTCATGCAAGCTTTTGATGAATATTTGATCTCTTGCGAATGAAATAAAATAGTTGCATTATTTTAGATGATCATGGAAACCTCAGTTATCTGCAGTGAGGATATTAATCCATTTTAGGTTGGAAAATTTAATTTAATTGATGTTAGAATTTTGTTATAACCTTTTGTTTTAAAGTTTCTTATGTGATATCTTTTAATTAATGGTTACTTTTTAGGTGTAAAAATCAGAAATATTTCTTTGAGCTTAAACTAAAGCGCTAGTACATAATTAAATATTTCACTGGCTTACTTTTTAAGAAATTTTCACTCATTAACTTTACTTTGTTCCGAAATATTTTATTTTTTCACATTGGTTGCTTATAAATAACTTAAGAATGAATGTTTATTTCATAAAACAGAATTAATAAAATATTTAACAGTTTTTAAAATCTCGATATAATATCAATAAAAATTATACTATTTGTTAAATTATTACGTAGTTAATTTTGCTGTCATACTCGATTAATTTACTAAATATTTTAATTGAGGCAAAATATTTTTTAATTTGGATGGAAGTATTTATTTAAAAACATTCTTAAATTTAATACTCGACTAAATTCTTTTTTTATCAAAATATTGTGACTTGTATGACAGAAATGTTTGATGAGAGTATTTTTTGCTGAAGAAAATCTTATATACTATTGTAATAACATTCTTTAACTTTATTTTTATATTTTTTTGTGGGCTATTCTATCTGATAAGAGTCTTGAAATACAGTTTTTACTTTTGAAAATAATGACAATTGTGAAGTGACAAGAGTGACAATTGAGATAATATTGAATGCTTTCTTTTCATACAAAACATTTTATTTAACAATATTTAATCCTACACAAACTTGTAAAGTTCTTCAATTAGATAACAGTTCCCACTAAAGTTTTGTGTTCTCAATATCCTTGTTTTCTCTAAAATTAAATTAAACTCCACTCGATTATGATCCTACAAAAACAATAAGGATAGATTCTACAAGTAATTTTTGTTTTGCACTAAGTGATATGCTTACTTTCTGCAAAATGAAAGAGACTCTAGTCTCTATTCTGGATACTGTTAAGCTACGCTAAATAGATAACTCGTTTCTATTGTTTGTACTGACATCTATCCAGGTTTTTCATTTAAGTTCTATTATTTTTCTATCTTGCAATACCTAAATACGGCCCACTATTTATGTAAAATCCTCTCGAATATTTTCTGCTGGTGAATCATAAAGCGGTCTAAGTATCTGCTACGTGGCTTCAAAATTAATAAATATATATGGAAATAAAATTTCCAAATTTTTTTGGGTTATTTCGTGAGGAAGATTTAAAAATTAGTTCAAATGCAAATTTCATTTATTCATTAATAAATAAAATTTGCATTTGGACTACAATAAAATTATATATTATAATTGTGTATCTCGAGAATAATATAAGTACAATAAAATTTCTTTCAACTAACAAATCTGAAAGTAAAGCATGCGCTTCTGTCACATTTCATAAGTGCAAAAAACGATGTCTTATGAATAATTTTACTTCACATTGTATTTCATTAAATTTTTATTCTTAAAGTAGAGTTATATATTGTTGGTATTAATAATAAAGCGATTTTCAATACTTATTATTTCCTGCTTCTTTAATTTATACACCACCTATCAAATTATTCGGATGTTCATTTAAACCAGATAATCTGAGGTTCTGTGATATTTCATAATTTTCCACCGTTACATAAGCTGATAAAAACAATATTAATATCATTCTGTCTATACGGCTTAGACTTACTGGATTTTGGAAAAAGTGTGTTTGTCGTTTATAACAGGAGTGTATCCCTTATTAATAACTTTAGAGAGTTGAAGTATCCAATATCAATAGTCGTCAATAGAGATTCAAGGTCATTCAGAAGACCCTTCTCCTATCAATGCTCTGTATCCTTGAAAGTTTCAACAAATATCCAGAATTGTATTGATGGATACAGTTGCCATTGGAAGCCCATGTTCTCAATTATCAAGACCATGGCACCAGCCATAATTCTTTGATCACGATCTAATGAGGTGCAAAGATTGCATGCTGAGATCTACTGCATCATTCCAGATGACTATGTAATTTCTAGCTTGCGTTAGTTTTGTGGAATAACGAGAATAAGGTTTAGTTCTTGAAGTCACCGATCTAATCTACTACTGGGTACTTCCTGAACCATAACCATACCGAGGTACATATGAAACGAGCAACAGCATCGACTTAAGATGTACCTCCACTATTCAAAATCAATTGGTAAATTAGCTAGTCTTTTCTAAGCTGAGTTTGAGAAAATATCAACCACTGTCATTTAAGGACTAATTTTAAGTATACACTACAAGAAATTCGTTGCAGTTATTACTCATGCAATTTTTCTAACTGCTGAATAAAGATTGTTTTTTTTTTCTCTCCTATCCTTAATATCCAATTACTTATATAGATAATGCACACCCATTAAAATAAATAATTATGTTTTGTTTCTATATGAATGCCTTAATATATTGCCTTCATCGTGTGACAAATATTATCTGCATCCTTTACACATGTTAGCTTTATTATCCTATCAACTAAAGCTATTTCTTATTTCGCTCAAATTCAAGGATTATTTGGAAACTTAGGCAATATGTATAAAGTTTCCTTTCTTACATTGCTTTGCTTTCTTTTTAGTTAAATTGATTCTCAGTATACTAGTTCATTCATACATAAATAAATCTTCATCAGATATGAAGAAATAATATCTTCTTCAGTTCTACATTTTTCAAACTTTATTTTATACAGATAGTTTGCTATAATCTTCTAGATAAATTATTAAACTAATGCTTAGAAATAATTCATATCACACTAATGGCTTTCATGCTATTAATGAAATTCTAATGCAAAAATAATATATTTCAGTTAATAGTTTTTCATATCGTTATTGGCACGATTTAACAATTAACATTCTATATTTTAAGGAAATAAGAAAATGTACTCGTGATAATTTCATCAAATGCTAATGCGAACACAGACATCTTTCACCTTAAATGAGAGGTAGAGAGTTCCGTTCTTCTAATTCTAGTGGTAACAATAAAATATTATCACAAAATTAGAGATCACAGGTCATAATTATGGTCGTAAAAATTGTTTTAATGTATAATGGATATATTTTGAAATAAGTACTGTATCTGATGCAGACCGATTTCAGTCCATTAAATTGTCATTGTTGTAAATAACACAGATTATAACCATGGTATATTCAAAATATATTCATTGACTATATCCGTTAAATTTAAGCTTTATTTGCAGATTGTTGTAATCTCAGACTATTTACATCATCTAATTCATGTGATGACTGTATCTCGGATGTAATTCAATTGTAGGTAAATCCTGAGAATGCGAGAAAGGAGGAAATTAACATGTTGGTTCTAGGAACGATGGAACATTTCCTATCCCACTGTGTATAGTTATGTTGAAGCGTGGCTTTAGGAAGATTACATAGATAATGTCGCAACTAAGCACTCAATACCTTTGAGTTATCAAATTACCGATGGAACATATGTGATGGTGGGGTAACGTAGTTGCAGACATTTTAATGAATGTATTAATGATGTCTCTAAATATATGAAATATTAATATAATCTGTTTTATTACTAGAGACAAATTTAAGAAAAACATGCATTACTTCTTTTAGTTTTATTTATACAGCCAATGATAAATATAGGCATTATGCCTATAAAAATATCTGTCAAATGCAATCCATTCTAAGTCAGAGAATAACGTGTTACATTCCTAACTATTATTTTGTTAAGGAAAAAAAAACAATCACGAAATCTTTCCTTTGTTTCAAGTAAGTGCAAAATAGGTATATCTTTAATGTAGTTCTTTTTTTTTTAAAAAAAAGTGTATATTTTAAGTTCTACGAAATTTAAATGTGATATTTCATAAATTCCTGTTAAATAAATAGCTTAAGATTTTATGTTTACATATTCAATAAAATGTATTCGTTTAACAATATCATACAATAACATTATGTGCTAGAATAATACATTTAAATAATTAATTTTTGAGTTTAGAGTAAAACCGTAATGGATATCATTTATTCTTTCGTTATGGATATCAATTATATTGCTTAGAATTTGAAAGTCAATTTACTAATAATTAGAAAACAAAGAATGGTATTTTTTTACCTCTTTTTTTCTAGCTTTATTTTCAACAGGACATAGAAAACATAGTAGACATAGAACACAAGTTTTAATATGCCTACAAAATTATTGTACACATTTATAAAATATCCTATATAAAGTTAACAATACATTTTCTTTCTTAATCTCATGACAATTTATTATTATCAGATATCTTAGGATTATAAAAGAAAGCATATCTACTCTAATTGAATCACCACTTATTGAGCAAAATTCAAGGATGATTATAGAAATTTACCCAAGGAAGCTCAATGTAAAATTTTAAGTTGACTTAGAGTGAAATTTCAATACTGAAACTAAATAAATTTTGTTCTCCACATCAGTTGAAAAATCGCTTAGATAGATATATTATTCATCTCAGAATTTACCAAATAGAAAGAAAGTAGTTTATCCTAATGATTTTCAATCCTGTTATATTTAGCCTTAAATAACAAGTTCCTCTAAAGTTTTGATTGCATAGCGTGAAATTAAGTATTAGCATGAAATGTAAGCAAAATATACATTTAAATAAATTCTAATAAAGACTACAGAGACGTGTACATTGAAATATGTTTAACAATGGAATGAATTTTCTAATACCCCAAAAAAAGTTTTGGCAAGTTTGTCACATTATCAATAGTTTGTACACTGAAATTAATTTCACCAGAATATACAGTTTAAAGGTGATAACAATTTTCTAGAAATATTCATGCCTCATATGGAAGACACAAATTGTTAAGCCTGAGTGCTGGATTTTATCCTGAGCTACTGTTATATATTAGGTCTACCTGCAAACTCTGTCCGTTTTTAGAATGAAACAAAGGAATAAATTTTTTCATACTTTGGATAAACTTTGTTGAATAATATAGTTGCCATCATTATTTATGACCTCTTGCCAGCGTGATGGCAATTTGTATATCCCATTTTAAAAAAATGTCTTATCTCTAGAGGCCAAAAATTTAACCAGTGCTTGTCTGATATCTTCTTCGTTCTTGAATTGTTTGCCCTGAAAAAAATTTTGCAAGGACAGAAACAAGTGATAATCAGATGGTGCTAGGTCCGGAGAGTATGGTGGATGCGACAGAATTTCCCAGCCTAGCTCTGTGTAATTCTAACGAGTCCCAAAGCAGCATGTGGCCTGGCATTGTCATGAAGCAGTATGATGTCCTTCCTATTGAACATCGCCGGCCTCTTTTTTTGGAGTGCTGTTTTTAATTTATCCAATTGCAGACAGTACCTCTCCGAATTTAGCCTTTCGTTTGGTTTCAACAGCTGACAATGTATTGGTCCTCGAATGTCCCACCATATACACAACATTCTCTTGTTCAGGCTCAACTTCGGTTTAGAGGTAGAGGGATCAGGTTTTCCGGGTTCACAATATGCCCTTTTCCTCATGATGTTTTCATAGGTATTACACTTTTCATCCTCAGTTATGATCCGGTCCAAGAAGGGTTCGATTTTGTTACGTGCAAGCAGAAATGTGCATTTGATGATTCGATCATTCAAATTCTTCTCTCTGAGCTTGTGTGGCATCCATCTCGAATGCTTCCACACAACCCCTAGTTTCCGAATATGGTCCAAAATGGTTTGTTGAGCTGAATCAAGCCTTTCCGCAATCTCCGATGTTGTCAAAATAGTATCTTGCTTTAACATGATCTTGACAGATCGTCGTCGATCAAAGATGGTCGCCCAGAGCGTGGCTTATCAGAAAGGTCAAAATTACCTACATGAAATTTTTTGAACCATCTTCTGCATGTTCTATCAGAAACTGTACCTTCACCAAAAACTTTCAATAAACTTCTATACGCTTTTGTAGCATTTCTTCCTTGTTGGAATTCGTACAAAATACAGTGGCGTAAATGAACTTTATCAGTAGCCATGAGTACACGATCACGTCTCACTTAATATTAACAAGAATGATCTTTGTTTTAGTTCATCTGCGACGAAAATGTGTATACAATGTTAGCGATCAAAAGAGAGAGCCAAATATGTGTCACTGGAATACGCGCATACTTGTTGAAACTGATTGTAACCGGAGCTGACAGAACTTTCCGGTAGACCTAATATAAGAACTAATGAAACGTATGCTGAGTAAGTCTAAGGCAACAGAAGAACTGAGTTAGGAAATGAATCGTTTAAGAAGTTTTAATAATCTATTAATCAGATGTTTTAAATAAATTACAGTATCAAAAATACATGGTGTCAGAACAAATTTAAATCAAGTAAAAGAAGTTTCATTGGAATGAGCACATACATTATATTTAGTTTCTGAAAACTTTCGAATATCTATGAATACACAAATAAAAATGTTTAACGCAATTTATATGTATAGAGTCATATAATAAGTTATCTAAAATATTAATACAAATTTATTTGAAATCCGTTTTTAAGTTAAACTAAAACACTGTATTATTTTTTTAACTATCCAAATTATACGTATAAAATTATATACTGACTAAAAATATTGAGCATGCTGAGGAAAATGTTTAATTTTGATGGCTAATTTAAATTTGAGAGGTCGTAATTTATAGTAATTCGCAATTTACCATCTTGTAAGAGACTCTCATTAGGAAGGGTTTCAGGATTCTTACGTTAGAAAAGACAAAAGTTCACGAAAACTTGATATGATTAGTGTGGTATCAAAACTAGACGTTGAGAAGCAAAATATTCACTTATAATATTTCCTAAAGTCTACCTTGCAAATAAAATACTAATATTATTTTTTTTTAACTGTTCAAGATTCTATTATTTATCTGTCGTAGAAAGAATTAGAAACTAATCAAATAGTTTTTTGCTGACCAATGTATTCTCATAAGAACTATGAAAATGCAGAAAATAAGTGATTATTCTGTGGGTTTGAAGTTATTGTAACTTGTAATATATCTAGTAATTGTATGATGTTATTATAGGTAGGTAGATTTAAAGAGTGACTTTTGTGCAGGACATCTATGGCTATAGTAAGCATTGGTACGATGATGTTTGATACTGCTGGGAATTGGAGGCTATGAAGATATGAATTTTAAACACGATTACCTTGATTTTGTGTTCCATTCGTGAAATCTAGAAGAGAAGATTAAATTGGAATGGTTAGTACACTAGCTGGATTGTGATTGAAATTAATCTCCTTTATTAGGTGATATATTTGAACTGACATTTGATAACAAGTATGTAAATACTTGGACAGCGCAAAGCATACATATTTTACACCAAATCATCAAGAAAGAAAAGTAAAAATGGAAGCATGGTTTGGGCAGAAATTTCATTCTGATATCGCAATCAATGGGCATATATAATAGAAGTTCTATGATAACTACATGGGAAACAGATTTTTTTTTGTTGGTTTTTAGTCAAACTTGATTATGACTCACATATGATGGCAACTTATAATTCATGATGATTATTTCTTTCTTTCATAATTAAAAATTTGTAATTACCTTTAACATATACTGCAGACATTAATGATTTTTATAATTTAAGAAAATGAGGTAACTTTAACATTTTACTGAATTTATTCTTAGCTTTATTGATAAAATATGATTCAACCCTTCAAATGTCCTTGTACAATTTCTTAAAATGTTTTACCTTGTAGAATTTCTTAAAATATTTAGAGAAAATATATCATAGCAATGTATTTTCTGTAAATTTTCTCGCCAGTGAACTTAAATGTTTAAATTCTCTTCCAAGAATTATAATGAAATTAATGTAATTGTCAAATATTAGTTATATTTTACAAGTTATTACGATGTATTTTATTACATATAATTTAAAATATAAATAATATTACTTAAAAACTTGCGTAGTAGTCTTTTAATGGGGCCTGTATATATACTTCAATGTAGTTCAAAATTACGAGGCAGTTTGTGGTGATTGGTCTCTTCTATAGGCAGAAATAAGTAGCTGAAAATTTAATTCGTCACATGAATTTATGTGGATTCTTACTTATTTAAATGCATACTTTTTCTCTCTGTATAAGACTTAATTGATAGTTCAGTGTTTTAAATTGCGTTCTTCAGTTTAACTTTTTAGGAATTCGAATGTTTTCTTGGGTGAGAATAGTTATAAAAACGTGGTTGTATTTGTTAGTTTCTTATAATGTATTGCCCTGAAGGATTAAATTTCATAAACAAAACTTGGTTATGGAGTAAAATAAACCAAACTGTTCGAAATATTATTATTTGGATTGTTCCAATATTAACGAAATCCGTATATACAGGTATAGTTATAGCAGTAAAAAAAAATCTTTCTAAATATTTCTAATTAAATGTTCAGTTCATAATTACTACAATATTTCTAAATTAAGATTTTTATATTTGTAAATTATTTGAATTATTTAAATTACATGAATTATTTTAAATTTGTAAATTTTTATATAAACCAAATAGAATTTACTTAAAGTCTTTTGTATGAATTTTCAATGATATTAAAATCCTTTATAAGTTGTTTTATATTTCTTTTCTTTTATATACTGTATAAGTGTCCCAATACCTACCTGCTTTCTGCAAATATAAGTTTGTGTATGATGGAATACTTTATCTGTTCTTTTACATGAGCTTAGTATCTTCTTAATATAGTAACTATAATAGACAATTCAGTAGAAACGAATTCATGCAATCACTTTTAATGAATCATTTGTCTTCCGATTGATTTAGTTTTTAAAATTCATTATTTATTTCTTTTATGAGAATAAAAATTGCTCGAGATTTACTAAACAATTATAGATTCTTACAATGGATACAGCTATTTTAATTTGCAATTTGAGCGCATTAATATGTAAGAGTAACTTGGCTAAATAGTTTAAATATCTTTATATATAAAATACATTTCAATCAAGTATTTGAATATATTTTCATTTCATAAAAAAATAAAAACAAGAAAATAAAACAAGTGCCTTAAAAATCTTCGATTATTTTTATAAACATTAATTATAATTTTTAGAAAAAAATTCTGTTTATATTTTTCTTATAAATATTTCTAAAAAAAATTTTTTTTCTCATTTTAATTTTACAATTAATTTTTATGGTTTATTTGGCAACACTAAGTAAAATGGATTCTGGTTTCACCCTAATTATGTCAAAAGCTTCATTTAAATCTTGATTACTGCAGCCTGCATGACTTATGAAAAGTCAAGTTGAAATAGATGGGAATTCATAACTTAACGAACTTCTAAGTTTCTTCCAAACTTAATGATATGTCCGCTTTCCTAGTGAAGTTAATTCATTCGGTTGGAAAACCGCAACTAATTCGAACAGAGTATAATCCTTCCCGTTGTTGTCAAATTCATGATATATAGTTCTATTATTTCATGACGCAATATAGTTTTAATACTGCATGAAAACAATTCTTGTCTCACTGACACTGGTAAACATACAAATATAGAGAATTTAAACCAATGGCTGTTGAAACATGAGCATGTCATTAATACGTTATTTTATTCAACCTTATGTAATACCTACAGTTTATTGTTTTTTTTATTAAAAATAATTCTCTTAATTTCCTAATGTCATTTCTTTATACAAGTGTTTTATGAGCTTGAATCAGGAACAAGAAGTATTCTTAACAACAGATTGTTACAGATATTACTTTGAATAAGATATAATAATTTGAAATTATGTGGACATCAAATTACCAAATTAAGACTAAATTCTAAATAATCACTAAAACCGACTAAAGTTTTCATTAATTTCTTATAATATAAGTATTTGACAATGGAAAAACTAATTAAAATAAAATCGTAAACAAAACAATAAACATTTCCTTGGCTATAATTTTTAAAAGATATTCGTTATTTATGCACTAATAAATGTAATTTTTAGAAATCTAATCATAAAAATTATATTACGGAAAACATTATTTTACCAAAATTAGTTTTTTGTAGAATAAAGATAAATTTCCGTGAATATTAGACTGAAATTTAAAAAATACATAAAATAAAATAATTTATAATTATAATAAAGTTAATAAAACAAAAATAATTATTGCAATTTAAAAATGTTTTGCAAATTAACAGATAAACAAAGCAGTTAATATTGAACAAAGTTAATACTATGAAATGAAATAACAAATAAACAAGTCAAGACTAAAAACCGAACTGTAATTTAAGGCTTTAAGTAAATAACTACTAATTGCACCAAATTTGGATTTCAGCAATAGTTTTAAATAATTTATAAAAAAAGTCAACTTTTTTGTGTATTCAGATAAATTATAAGTTAATATTTTCTCACAATGTTTGCTTTTCTAATATTTCAACTTTAAATCGCTACAAAACTTTTTATTCAATTGATTTCCCTAAGTGAAAAAGAAAGGACAAATTAATATTTTTTTATGATATTATCAATATACTATTTCAATGGGAATGTGTGTGATAAAAAATATCTATTTTATATACCTTTATTAAAGTTTATAACTAGTACACTAACTTAATATTTGTAAATATGTAAAAATAAAGTTTAATTTTTTTATATCAACTACTTTCTGTAATATTTTGCAACTTCTGCACAAGTTTTTGAAATAATTGTTGATTCCTGTACCTGATATTTGAACAAGTACTTGAAAGTTGCTATATCGGGCAAACATTTCTAATTTTTGATTATTCCTTTTGAATCTAGTTTTCAAAGTATTCTTACAAAAACTTTCTTATAATTATAATAAGTTTTTATTGCCAACTGTTTTAATATAAATATTTGCTAATTTTATTTGGTAATTTCCTAGAACTAGTAAACATTTATTTGTTACATGCATTTTAAACACCTAACTATACTTTTTAAAATGCTCACTTTCCTTAGAAATAAATTAAATTATACGCTTGTTCTTGATTTTGATTTTATGGGTTTGTCTGTAAATTCATCATCCCTGGTATAAGATTTTGCTCTTGTTTAATATTTCCTTTTGTCAATATCTTTAATACGTAACTAAGTTGTATGCATACTATAATTTTTTTGTCACTCTAATGTAAGAAACAGTAACTGCGAGTGCGTGCATGGAGTGTAATAGTTCAATGTATAATTCATTAAAAGATATATCTGAAAGTTCTATCCTTTCAAAAGTTCACAGGAAAATATCTGTATATGAAATGTGTAAATGATCACATTTTCGAATCCAATGAATATTAATTCCGGTGTAGTGGGCATTATCATTGCTAATTTCCTTTAAAGAAAGATAAGATCAGTAAGAGTAGAAGAAGGTTTATATCTCTTTTCCTGTCTTAGAGACACAGAAAATATATCTCTTTAGAAATGTAACAAATAAGGGCATTACAACGTTTTTCGAGAGTTTGTGGTCAATTGAGTAATCTCAGTTGTGATTTTATTTCCGAATTACCTGTATGAAATCTGTTGAACTTGTATGAAAAGTGACCTGTGTGAACCTGTATGAAAAGAAGTGAGAAATACTTAATCACTTTTTCAATAGGAACACAACTGTGGCTAGGTGCTACTGCAATTATTGCTGTTAGGAATTTAGCAGTTTAATGAAGAGAAGAGAAAATCAATAGTAACAAAGGTGTGCCAAGATCAGTTGATTGTTCCTCGGGCACCAGTTAGCCTAGATCATTATTGTTCTCTATCCAACATGCTCCGGCTTCTCCTTTACTACGTATGTGTATGGACTTTATTCACTATCTCAAGGTGCTTGGGAAGTTGCGACTACACTCGCAGCGATGGTAGAGTCACTTGTAGTGATGTCATAACTTATTGTTATGGTTATCATCAAAGTGGTAGTACATAGTGTACAACGATGAATTCCAATTTTTATTGGGTAACATTCATGTACGGTGGGCTCAGAGCCAGCGGTCGTAATCAGCATTTGATTTTCAGCAATATACAGCCATTATTCCTGTCACGAAGGTGGTCACATAAATCAATAAATAGCCTCTAATTACCCAGCATTCAACTTTAACAGCTCTACAATTTTTTGATCTCATCCGTCCAGTGTCGCAAACCTTCATACTACGTCTTCTTGAGGACTTTTCCCTATAAAATAATGTGAGGTTCCATTTGGTTTGCTTATTGATGATTACTTTGATGCTCTTTAATCTATTTATTTGTCATCGAAGTCACCAAATGTTCCACTAATTAAAAATGTATTGGAGAAAATTATCAAATTCACACACCGAAAAATGTCACAGATCTAGATAGATAAATATCTGGCATCATGTATTGCAATATTCCTAAGAACATTTATCACTATAAATCTAGACAAACGGAAGCATACATTGTTTCCAAGAATAGTTTCACTTGCTGATTTGAATTTTCAAAGTGTAATTGTTCGATGATAATGATCTATATATAAGCTGTAAAGACATTTACTATACTTTAAATAAAATTTACTCGATCATATATTCTGATATTTTTGAAAAATGTTCAACCAATTTTTGCATTGTTAATTGATAATTTACAAATATTTCACTAAACTCCCTCAATTAATTATATAATCTGCTAGCAATTAAGTATGCTTATTTACGATCTAGTTATAAAACCCTAAATATTGCCTGATATTTTTATCTGAATTAAATACAACAATTGATGCAATTATTTAAATTTTTTTTATCGATTATTTAAAATTAGATTATTATAATTTAGAATATGTTTCTCTATAAATCTCCTACAAAATTTTATTTATCGTTACTTGTAAATAAGACATTTTTGCACACTATGTAAAATTTATTTATCAGTTAAGTAAGCTTCTTTTCGTTTTAAGTCTAAATTTGATAAATAAAATTGTAGTCAAAAGTAATAGAAAAGTTCAAAATTAGCTGTCATAGAAATATATATCTGATTGAGAAAAGTTTTTGCAAGTAACGTTTTTATTCCTAAATACCTTTTTCCCCAATATATTGAAAGCAGTACACTCCCCATGATTTCCCTTAAGAAAGAGAAATTTCCCTTGTAAAACTCATTTTTTTACTAGCGATGTTTACTAATGAAGAGGGATATGTTGACAACATTATCACAATGTAGCGGAGATAAGTGATGACACTCAAGATTACATTGCAGATAAAGGGAAAATTTTCATAGATTTAAGAAACACGGAAACTCCCCAATCACGAGATTTATAGCTTAACCCCAGAAAGTCATTTATATATAACAGGTGTGTCTTGAAAACAATGAAATAAATATTACTACAAAAACCCTATAATTGACATCAAATTGGAATTAATTGACTGGATCATCATATTTCAAGAGTGAAGCATTTTTTCTAAATGTATAGCATTCAATGACTTTTTAGGTATTCTTTCTCACAATTGATGAATTTAAGCATCATAAAACCATTTTATGATAAATTTGATTGCAATAGATTAAAATACTATTGGTGTAATATAAATGACTAATTCATTTCATCTTAGAAACCTTAATTTTAGCAATTGTTCTCCAATGCTCATTTTCAGTTATTTCGTTTCTATATAACCTGTTATGTGTTGATTTATGTTTTATTGCTTTAAATGTTTATTTGTGAATTTGAAATAACATACTTTTAGTTAAATTGTAAATTAAATGAGCAGAGATAGAGAGAGTGAGAGAGAGGAAATCATGCATTATTAAAACCTACTAGTAAAAGGAATAAAATATAATTATTTTTTTACTTTTCTCAAAATCAAGATGTAAAAGGAAAAGTAAACAGAAATACGTAACTATATGGCTTCTTATTTTAAATTTGAGAATAAATCATAAATATTTTTTTCAAATGAAACTTTTGATTTACTTACAAATAATGATAAAGTTTTATGAAAAAAGAAAATAATTAATGAGAATGAAGAAAATCTTATTCTTTGTACTTGTACTAAATTAGTAAAAATTAAATCAAGGAAAACTATTTTTGTTTACAAATACTTTGTTAAAGATTTCACATGTATATAAACTAATAATTAGTAAATCTTTAATGTTTAAAATGAATGAAATAATGCATTGTTCTTTTTATGTTATATTTTTATTTTTGATAGAAAAATTATTATAATTGATTTTGTTGTCGTCGTGTGCCAGCTAGGCTGGCAATATGGGGTGCGCTGCTCCATTTTTCAAACTGAACCATATTTGGTGTGGAGTCCGACTTCCTCAGTACACACATGCCATAGGTACCCGTTTATAGGGTAGGCAACCATTCACAAACAAAGAAAGGACAAAGACAAGAAAGAGTGAGAGAGAAAGTACATCCATGCCCGAGCCAGGATTCGAACCCAAGTCCACCCATCTGTAGTCAGGTACGCTAACTACTAGACAGGTCTTATAATTGATAAAGATATTATATTCAGCGAAAAAAATTTCTTGGTTACATTTAGCATCTAAAGTAATCATTCGGTATATTATAAATTAAGCTTAAAAAATTGTAGTTATTTGCAATTAAGTTGAAGATATAAATTAATTAAAATACGTTAAAAATAGTCTAACCTATGTGAATAAGTTAGACTATTTTTAACGTATTTTTCAAAGAACAAAGTTAATTAGTACCGGTCCACAATGTACAAGCGCTAAACTTGTACAATTTATTTTAATATTCATATCTTAAGATATATTTCATAAGGATTCAAATATATAATAAATTAAATTTTTGAGCCTATTGATTGTTTTGTTTGTTTACTTAAAACTAATTTTGTTTTAAAATTTGGAAAATTTTATGCATATTTTGCTTTTTAAATAATATTTTATTGTAACAACTTTCTATTAATCTGATTGTTTGCGTAAGTGATGTTTGCTCCTTATTTTCAGTCCTCCAATAGTTTAAATTATAGAGAACAACGTTAAAAACATAGAAATAATTTTGCTTCAAGTCATCTTATAAAGCAAACTGCATATAGAAATTAAAAATAGAGCAGAAAATCTTAGATAAAACTGCAGTTAGTAATTTTATCCCTTAAAGATGTACCAAATTCTTGTTTTAAATTTGTTCTTAATAAACGTAATCTGTTAGCACACAAACTTTTCAAACATGCTGCTATGCTGAAAATGAATAGAAAATGAAAGTAAACATAACTATATTGTTGTAATTAATACCATAAAAATGATGCAACATTTTAGATTCAGTACTCTTTCAGTGTCCAAAGCTTCTGAAGATCAAGAGCCTCATGTGCTCAAAACACCAGCTACCAATATTTTCTTTAAGCTTCCATACCACATTACCAGAGATACTCTACGAAGGATAAACATGCATTGGTATTTTTCGATTATAATTTTCAGCTTAAATAGGTATAAAACTCACTACTGACAGGAAAACTTAATATTTCTTCACTTAAATACTGTTGTATCCAGTATGCACATATTCATTTTGTTTGGTTTCGCCATTTTACTTATTCCACATAAATAATTTTAATAACTACACGATAATCAAAAAACCCAAATTATAAAAAATAAGAAATAATAGTAAGCACATATTCCTATATTAAGATACAAGACAATAAAATTTGTTACAGAAGGAAGCATTTTAATATGAAAATTCTTTTTTGATACAGAATATAATACTAGAGCATCTGAAAAAGGGCAAACATTTTTAAAATTGTAAAATTATTTAAATATTTTTCACAATAAATGTACTTAAAAAATAACAGTTTTTATTTTTGATGAAGAACTTATGATTTATCAGGAAGTTCTCTTGTTAAGATATTGCACTTGGATGAAAAGTCGTTATTTCGAAGTGTTTGAGGTATTTCTTTCCTTTTTGTAATAAATTACACATCAGAATTTTCTGTAACAAATCTATTAGAAGTACATTTTTGCTACGTTTTCTTATCTGCAAAAGGAGAGTAAAATGTGTCAGTACTTATCATAAGAGTATTACATTTGATAATGTTACGATATGACGAATGAGACAGGGGGAAAGAAAGCAGCTAATAAGAATTTCTTTTTTATATCCGAGTGGAGATATGTTTTATATTGTTGTATTAAGTAGAAAGAAAGATGAGCAGTTTTACATAAGTAGTGGAAAAATGAGAGTTCAGCCCCACATTTCGATGAGAGTTCAACCCCACTTTTGAGTTGAATCATAAATTTTACGAAGAAGATTACACTTAATATTCATACTACTAAACAAATGTTCCTCAAATATTAGAATATTAATAAATCATTAACTTAATTAAAATTGCTTACTTAATTAATTTCAAAATGAATAATTTTTGAGAAAGTATTTTATACATTTGTTTATTTTTATAAAGATCTTATTACTTGGTAGTAAATTCTAGCATTTTGAACAATTTCCGAGATAAGATAGTTGTTCAATCATGAGTTTAAAAATTTTAAGTAAAACATAATGGTAATTCATTAGCGGACTTTGCGATAGTAGTAAAAATGTTTTCGTTCTGAGATTAAATTGTTGTAGTTAAGAAAGGTTTTAGTAGTAATGATAAGAAAGTAAATTTCGCAAAATATTGCAAGTGTCCAAGAATTTTGTTTTTCGTTACTGACTTTAAGATATAACTTATTTTTGCTTCACGTTCCATACTCTGATTGACTGGTGAATCCTTCATAAGCTGCAAAGTTTCTGAAGTGGACATTATTTGTGTAAAATTTTCTATTGAGAAGTTCAGTGAAATTATTCTGAGCAATTTACAATGAAACTTTCTTTTGGTACAATGGAGGAGAGTTCTGCATCAGTATGCAAAGCACCAACATTACCTGCCACCGTGGAAAATTTACTACCCGAGCATCATTTTCATCTGGGAGATTCAAATTATGTGGTAGTGACTTAATTCGCTAATTCTTTACTCATCCACCTGCGGCAATATCTTCGAAATGAGAATGGTATCCTGTATGCAACCAGGAAAGGTGTAACTATCCCTCCAACGCATTGGCTATCTCTCATCAAAAAGGCTGAGACTTTCAAAGAGTCTATAATGGGAGGAAACATTACCATCTTAGACGATTCATTATTAATATCGAAAGTTCTTCTTTATACTGGAGTGTATGTAACCTTTCGATAATATTTACTCTCGTCAGTTCTCACCCACGCTGTGTATGCTTTCAGAGCAAGAGTTTGTAGAGCTTACTTGTAATAAAACTCTTCAAAGGAAATTTACTTCGAGTACCATTTCCTTGTCATATCAACATGTGTTTCCTCAGATTGTGTTGGAGAAAGTAAAGAACAATCCTCTCCCTACGACTCCATCTGATATCGAAATGACGGACATCCCAGATAGCAAACAGCGTCCAATGAACATCCCTCGGACATCCAAAACATCCATATTTGATCCTCCGACGTCTTGGATGTGATTTGGACGTCTCCTGGATGTTCTTTGAGAAAGTCTTCAGGACAGCCTTGTAAAGCTGTTCTAAGTATGTCTTTTTATGGATCTGTTTTGGACGATCTGTTGATAAACATCCTGAAAAGGTTTTTTTACATCCTTTTTTGGTTTTTATAACAAATGATCTGAATGCGTTTTTTTATTTACTTATAATATTAAAAAATCATATCAATTTGTTAATAAATATAAATAATTTTGTGCTACATTGTATTTAGTAATTAAAATGAGAATATATTCTCATTTTAATTAGTAGAAATCACCGTATGTAAAATTTATGAATTTTTGTGCTATTAAAGATCCTGTCTTTTATTTCATCATAATTATAAACATAGATATATGTAAAAACAAAAGAGTATGTTTGGCAAAACTATATTTTTTTGAATACGACATGAATTTAAAAGGGATTTTCAAGGGTTATACGACTGCTATGAAGACAGTACATATATTCTAAACGTAAGTTATGTCAATACGTTAGATCAATACGAATTGATAAGTTTTAAAATAATTAACAGATTACAAAGTATAATAATATTTTTGAAATATGTTCATAATGTTTACTAAAATTTAATATAATGTTGTATTTACTTCCGCTACATTTTGTTTTCCAGGTAAGGAAAAAAAATCTTGGTAAAATTTTCTTTTGTTACAATTTAATTTATATAATGCAATTTTGATTGAAAATTACAAACGTTCTTCAGTTTATTCTTCACCATTAAAAATATCATTTAATTAAAATAATTAAAGCGTTTATAAAAACAGTTGATTTTCTCGAAGAGCATTTAGAAAAAAGAATTATTTATGTATGGCATGTAAATTTTTTTATCTGCTATATTTATATATTATATTTATATTTTTTATCTGTTATATATATATATATATATATATATATATATATATATATATATATAT
>JAPDSC010138310.1:122774-133202 GCA_026290005.1 Latrodectus geometricus
TATATATATATATATATATATATATATATATATATATATATATATATATATAAGGATGCAAAGGCTTTAAATGCGATTTTATCAAACTCAAAAACTCGAACAAGTTAACGCTAAACCAACAAAGTTAGAGTGCACGCACGTTTATAAATTCGTAGTTAGTGCCAAAGTTCTAAATAAAAAGACTTGGCGTTAAATCGAGCTAAAGAAATTTGCTCCGTTCATTTAGACGCATGCGCAGGAAAGCTTACATTTAAAACCGGAAGTCTGCTTACGTCAAGTCTGCTTGGGGAGACGCACGGAATCGCTGGTGAGTGTTTACACATCGAACAACGTGAACGAAATTTTGAATAAGAAGATTTAAATACTAAAATAATTCACTGAACTTGTTATAACTTTTCACAAGCAAAGAATTCTATTGAAGGTGAGTGTAAAAATGTTTATACTTAAACTTTTTAAAACTTATATACTATTTATCGTAATTGTTAAGCCTTACGTTACTGCTATCAAAAAGTAGATGATTGTAAACATATATTCCAATGTTATAATTAAATGGATATTTTAATTCGGCCATTATTAAGATTATAAATGCTAAAGATTTTATTTTTAAATTGTTTTTTCATGTTAAGAAGTTAATATTAAGGTGTAATGTAAAGTACTTGTATTGTTCTAATCTTATGTTTTGAAACTAAATATATGATTTCTTAATTTGTGTATAATTATCATACTGTATAATGCATCAAGTCTTTTCAATAAATAAATAGCAATATTCAGGTTGGCTAATTTTATGTATTCTTCTCATTTTACAATTTATGAATTTAGAAATTTTTAGTTTAAAAATTTTACTTTAAAATGTTATGAAAGATCATTAGTTAATCACATAGTAGCTCCAAAGTCATTATATTTTTTAAATTGTATTGTTTTAATGTGTTGAATGTATTTATAGGGAATTACAGAGCTAAAATTAAAACTGAATGTTAAATAATTCATTCCTAAATTTGAGTGTGTAAGTAGATTATTAATAGAAAAGTCATCTTACAAGTCATTATGTTATTTAATCTTCATTTAGAAAGGAATATTTAATAACACAAATTTTATTTAATAATAAATTTTAAAGAAAAATGTAAACATTTCTAACATGAAAATTTATTTTCTTAAAATTTTGCATGATGATTTCACTAAATAAATTTTTGATTCAATAAAAACAAATTTATATTCTCTTTAAATGAAAAAGATGCATCTCTAGTTTAGATTTTTCAGAAATTTTAAAGCAACTGCAGATTATAAAATTACTGCTGGAAAGGATTGAATTTTGGACTAATTTTATATTATTGAAAGGTTATTTCTTTATCAGACTAATTTTAATATGTTATAAAAAGTATTAAAAATTTAAAACTTGCTATTTCATTGTTGGGATTTGTTATGTCTATAAGTCCATGTGTTGTTTATTTTTTAACTATCAAATGAGAATCTAATGGTGATAAGAAAATTATTTTGCTTCATTGCTTTACAAGTGTTGAATTTTTTTAACAGTAGCTCTTTTAAACTAATTTATATCTTTAAAATAAAATTTAAGTTGTTGAAATAATCATTAAACCTTAACATATAAAGTTTTGTTTCTGATAATCTTGATCTTTCTAGATTATCTTATAAAATATTAATTTCTTTTTTTAATAATAGATGCAGTCTGTTTCATATGCCTCATGTTACAAAAGCAGAGATGGCTAAGAGCTTATCGAATTGACTGCGGCATGCAAAAGAAAGAGCAGAGAAACAGAAAAAAATGATTGAGTGTGAATAATAATGATTTTAATAATAATAATGATTGTGAATAAAAATTGAGTGTGTATATAGAATTCTGTGGAATAAACAATCTAAAAACTATATCTTGTTCCAAATTATATTTCATTTAATTTTTTAAATTCATTTGATTTATATTTAAAACTGTGCAATTTTGAATGACTCTTTAAATGAAAAAATAATTTTGAATATTTCAAAGAAAACAAAATATAATTATGGTGTTTGAAATGCGAATTAATGTAATCTTTGTTCTTCTGAAATATCTTTGATCCATTTGATTAAAACACAAATTTATTTTCTAAGAATTTCATAAAATATAGGAAAATTTGTTAACTTAATAAATATTAATATATTTTGATAATAAATCATAATGATGCTGTTAAAATAGTCTCATGGAAACATTTCAGAAATTGGCTATTTTCTTATATAGAAAAATAAAAGTTAGATAATTATTAATTAGAAATTAATTTAACTGTGCCAATTGAAATTGTTGATTCTCTGTTATGTAAATGATTGTTGTAGATTAAATGAGTTAACTTTCATGTGCATTTGTGTGTGTGAATAAAATGTTTTGGTATATATATACCAATGTTTTATATATATATATATATATATATATATATATATATATATATATATATATATATATATATTTTTCTTTTTTGAAATTCAATCATTTAAAAATTCTTCCTGTGTTACAAACAAAAGCAAATATTTTAATCTATATTACAATATATATGCTTATATTAAAATTGATATATTTGTATTTATTTCTTCTATGAAATTTCAATCGCTTAGCAGTTCCCCCTGTTTCACATAAGCATAAATTCAAATATTTAAATCTATATTAATATATTTGCTAATATTGTAATGCATTTGCTTACATTAAAAACTGTATTTTTCTCTTATATTTAAAAAAAGGCTACATTGTTTAGAAGTATGATAAACTTCTAAACAATGTAGCCTTTTTTTAGATATCTTTCATTTTAAAAATTTAGCATTTAGATATATCCCAAAAGAATTCCTTTGTCAGAAGTATTAGTATTTCCTTCGAATGAAATTTTCGGTTAATACCTTGACAATTTTATTGCATTTATTTTTTAGAACAGTAGTAATTTATATTCATAATAATGTTGCAAAAAAATTAAAGAAAGGAAAAATAATTATTTTTCATTTCTTTATTTTTTTGCGAAATGATATTAAAAAAATTTATTTTTTTAATATCAGTCACTACTTACAGAAAAAATAACAGTAAAAAGAGCTTTATGAATAATAATGAAGCTATAAACAGAAATACACATAATTATTAGTAAATAAAGTATGTAAACTTTAATAACATACAAAAAGTTTACTGAATTATTGCAGAAAAAAATAACAGTGAAAAAAGCTTACTGAATAATAATAAAGTTATAAACAAAAATACACAATTATTAGTAAATAAAGTATGTAAATTTTAATAACATACAAAAAGTTTACTGAATTATTGCAGAAAAAAATAACAGTTAAAAAAATTAATGATTAATAATTATGTTATAGACAAAAATACACATAATTGTATTGAATAAAGTATGTAAACTTTAATAACATACAAAAAGTTTACTGAATTATTGCTTAAAAACAATGATAGTGCTCATTATTTAATACTAAAATTTAAAAACACGCTTAATATGGCTGTTATATGAATGTCCAAATATGTGCCAAATCACGTCCAATATGTGCCAGATTACGGTCAATATGTGCCAAATCACGTCCAATATGTGTCAGATCACGGCCAATATGTGCCAGATCACGTCCAATATGTGCCAAATCTCGTCCTTTTCGGAGGTCTATGGGACGACCTACGTACGTGTTACTTCCGCACATTGGGAGGTGCGGAGAATGTCCGTAAGACGTCGTTGGACCCCTATCGGACGTCCTCTTACGTCCAGGTGGACGTAAGAGGACGTTCTCCGAACATCCTGAGGACCATCGTTTGCTATCTGGGATGTATGATGCCTTATCCAAATCATTGACTGAACTCATAAAAACGAACATTGAGTTGAATGTGAATTCAATGTTTGAGTGCTTTGGATGCACGCAAAATTACGAAAATCAGTTAGGACATGAGTGTCTTACTTCCAATTATGGGGAAAAACTGTATGCATGCGAAAATATAGTGATGTTAAGCATCGATTTGGAGCAATTGGCAAGGAATTTTATTGAACTTAATTTTAATATATTAAATTATGTAAACACTAATTTTTTTAGTAAATTAGATGTATATCTACTAATATCCAATGCCAAAAAAATGTATGTCGCCTCTGACGCTGAACCATTGAGATTGTTCTAATTTTATTTATAATTCAATTTTGTTTAGAAATGTACCTTTCAAGTATCATGTTTTTAAATAAATATTGCTGCATTTCAAATTTGTTCTCATTTTTGTTGCATACATTTAGAAGTTAACATTATATTTATTTTCAGTCCGTTTTAATGGAATTGAATGATTTGTATGATGATCCCACTTTACCTGGGAGCTTTTCTGGGGTTGAAACTTTATTCCGATCGATGGGAGGTAAAGTTCCCCGACAAGAAATAAGAAAATGGTTATCATCTCAAAATTCTTATTCCCTTCATAAAAGTTTGAGAAATAATTTTCCAAGAAATCGAGTGATGGTGAGTGGGATGAATATTCAATTCCAAGCAGACATTGTTGATTTAAAAGGAATAATGCATTTTAACGATGGCTACAGATACATTTTAACGTGCATAGATATCTTTTCAAAATATGGTTGGGCTTTTCCATTGAAACGGAAAGATGGTGCGACTATTATATCTGCATTTAAACGGATATTTGATGAGAAAAAACCGTTAAAACTGCAAACCGCCCAAGGAAAGGAGTTCTTAATAAAAAATTTCAGTCTTATTTAAAAGAAGCGGGTGTACATTTTTTTCAGGGCATTCAATCAGACAAAAAATTCAGTAGTTGAAAGATTTAATCGCACTTTGAAAACTAAACTTTGGAAGTATTTTACTGCTTTTAGGTTCATCGATGTGTTGGAAAATGTAATAAAAAGTTACAATAGCACATATCACAGGAGTATCAAAATGGAACCAATTAAAGTAACTAAGGAAAATGAAAAGCAAGTTTTCAATAATTTGTATGAAAATTTATCTTCCCAAAAGAAAACTGAATGTAAATTTAAAATAGGGGAAACTGTACGTACCGCTAAATCTAAAATGATTTTCGAAAAAGGATATGAAAATAATTGGTCTGAAGAAATATTTGTCATTACACACTGCATCCCTAGAATTCCGCCAGTATATAAGATTAAATATTTAATGAATGAACAAATTGAAGGAACATTTTATGCTCCCGAAATGCAGAGAGTTTTTCTCCCTGAAATATTCCCAGTTGAAAAAATCTTAAAAAAGCGATTTCATAAGAATAAGCTGAAATATTTAGTTAAATTCAAAGGTTATCCTAACAAATTTAACGCTTGGCTTCCTTCCAATGATTTACTTGCATTATAAAAGGGAGAGATGAGTGATTAATTCATCATTCATCATGATGAGTTTCTACATCACATTACCGAGTGATTCCTCTATGAATATTTTTCTTTGTAACACAATGTCTCATTTGACAACGAAACTTCCGAAACGTCTTGAACTCTTGGGGGATTGGGAAGTAGTTTTAGTGGAAATAATTTACCCTAGAATGTGGAATAAAATAACTGAGGGTGGAAATTCATACGAGTATGATTTAGGGAATGGTGTAAAAAATATATATACCATTCCAAGTGTTTTCTATGAATCAGTGAATGAAATTATCGATCAAATTCAGAAAAATATAAAGATTAAATTGGGATACAACAAATTATCGAGGAAAGTGAAGTTACAACTAACAAACGGTGCTACACTCCGTCTATCGAAAGGATTAGCTGAAAGTCTAGGTTTTACTCATCACGAGACATTGGGTGAAAACGATGTTTCCCCAGGAACCCTGTCCATTGAAAGTCCTTTTATTGCGGATCCTAATGTAGATCTACGTCTGCTGTATATACGTCTGCTGTATACTGACATTATTCATCCTGAAATGATTGGTATAATAGCTCCACTTTTACGAATTTTACCTGTGAAAGGGAAAGATGGGAATATAGTTCATTCTCAATTTGAAAGACTACACTATTTAGCTCTCTCCAGAAAAAAATATAGAGACCATCGAAATAGTTATAAGAACACACTCAGGTCGATACGTGTCATTCGAACGAGGGAAGTTGATAGTGAAGTTACATTTTCGCTTAAAAACTTTGTGAGGTGAAATAAATGGCTCAAGCGATGTATCAAAACTATCACTACTGCGCAAAATCTTTCGAAGATTATTATTATTATTCAAATCAAGCTGGAAATGGGTTGCCCTATTATAAAGGGGTTTCTCTCCAAAGAGGAAGTGGTTAAGGAGGTATTTTTAAAAGCATGTTCCGAATGGTCTTTCCTTTATTTAAGTCTGGGGCTAAAGCAATAGGGCAACAAGCTATTAAATCGGGAGTTGATACAGCGAACGATTATATTCAAGGGAAGGACTTGAAACTCGCTTCGAAGCAGCGTATGCAAGAGGCAACTAAAATACTCCCTAATAAAGCTGCAGATAAAGTGAAAACCATGGTGGGAGGACATAAAAGGAAACGTAAAAGCGAAAAATCCATTATTTCTAAAAATTATCGCAAAGTGTGCGCACCTGATATTTTTAGCTAACATGTCATTGATACGAAATGATTCTCTACCATCAGTTAAATCTGATCTCGATTTATTTCTCATGCCTCCAACGCTAACAGCTGTAGAAAAGGGACAATGGTCTGAGTACTACCCCATATCAAGTATACGCGATGGTCTACCAATCGAATTTAATATATCTGGCGCTTCGGAAGAACGCATACAGATCTTACATCGAAACTTTATTAAATTACGGATCTGACTATAAGAAAAGGTTTTTAACTTCTGAATGTTTTTACAAAGATACAGCAGGTCATCTATATGAAAATGACCCCACTAAACAAAACATCGGATTAAAAAAGCGTTCCACGATGATTGAGAATGGAAAAGTGTTAGATATGATTGGAAATTTACATTGCGATATTTTTTTTATCAAGATCGATTATTATTAAATATGGTTGATCTGAAGTTAAAGCTCGTGAGGAATAAACCTGAATTCTGTCTCATATCCCCAGAAAAAGGGAATTATCAAATAATAATTGAACACGCATCTCTGTTTGTACGTAAAGTGAAAGTGAGCCCGAGCGTTTTGATAGGTCATACGAAGGCTCTAGAGAAGACATCAGCCAAATATCCCGTGGATAGAGTATTATGTAAAATGTACTCTATTCCTAGTGGATCATTCTCTTTCTCACAGGACAATGTTTTCTTGGGTCAGCTACCGAAACGATTAATTTTAACTTGTGTTGATAATGATTCTTTCAATGGAACTTATACCACTAATCCTTTAAATTTTAAGCATAATAATGTGACTTTCATTGGTGTGTATGTAGATGGTAACCCTGTCTGCCACAAGCCTTTGACCTCCAATTACGAAGACGGACATTACATTCGCTCTAATAATAGTCTACTATTAGGTAGTGAAAAATTAGCAAGTAATAAAGGAATTTATATAAATAGAGAAGAAATTTCTCAAGGATATATATTGTACGCTTTCGATTTAACTCCAGATTTGTGTGATGGTGGACATCTTAACTTAATCCGACAAGGGAATTTAAGAATAGAGCTCAAATTCTCTAAACCGCTACCAAAAACAGTTTCAGTGCTTTTTTATGCTGAACTCCAAAACGTGATTGAAATAACAAAATCTAGAAGGGTTTTGTGCGATTTTTCAGTATGAATGCCTTAAAAATTGAAAGCGTATTAAAGAAAGATTATTTGACTCAAAAGATTTTTACTAACGTTTTCCCGAGTGATAAAATCCCTAAAAAAATTAATGGTTTTCCTTCAGCGTTCATCGTTAATACTGACTCTCACAAAAAACCTGGAACTCATCGGCTAGCTTTTTATGTAAATTCACCAAAGTAGGTTGAATTTTTTGATTCCTATGGACACTCACCACAATTTTTCAACCATTATATTTACAATTATTGTAAACGCTATTAATTTATTGCTCACAACGATTTTCCTCTTCAAAGTGATTCGACCGCTGTGTGTGGACAATATTGTATCTACTATTTGTATTTCCGATGTAGATATCACTCAATGAAATCTATTGTTAATACATTCCAATTGAAATCTATGCAAAATGATAAACGAGTGTATGATTTCATTAAAAAAAATTGTTGAATGAATATGTAACTTTTTTGTATCACAATAAAGCTAAACCTATAAATGAATGTTATGTTGCGAATGGCATCACCTCTCCAACCAATCAGAGGAAGAGGGAGTTGCCGCGAGTTGCTATTTATGTTCGCCATTTGTTTCAGTTGATGGTTAAAAAATCTCTACATGTAACTTGTGCCGTTCTTGAATAAATGTTTTTACATGTTGCACTCTATTTTTCAGTATTTTGGAAGTCTATCAGCCAAATCAGACATCTGGTAGATGTCAGCCCTGCTACGTTTTAATTTTATTTGGTAATTTTAACATTTTTGGCACCCAACGTGGGGCACGATTTGGTTGCTACTGAATAGTTTAAGCCTGAAAATGGATGTGACGCAGTTAAAAACACAACGAAAATTACTGAGTAAGTCATTTACGGTTTGTGCAAAGGCAGTTGAAGACGAACTGTCGAAGGAAGCTCCTGATGTAAAGCAACTGTCAGTGTTGAAGTCACAAATTGGCGACAAATTCGGACGCTTGGACAAATCCCAAGCGGAAATTTCCGACCTTATGTTGAAAGATGAAAACGCCGAAGTGGCGTATGAAGAAGATTTTTTGGCCGCTGAAAAATACAGAGACAGATATTATCAGCTTTGTGTGGAAATTGAGCAAGCGTTTTTGAAAGAATCGCCTACGTTAGAAGTTCCTGAGAAGAGAAAATTTTAGCTCCCACAGATAGAACTTAAGAAGTTCAATGGAGACGCTAAGGATTACCTAGCATTTTGGAGTCAATTTCGGAAAATCCGCGACGATGCAAGTATTCCTAATGAGGATAAAATGCAATATCTCCTGCAATCCGTTGTGCCAAAGTCGAGAGCGGCTCGCGTAGTTGAGAGTTTCCCGGCTACTGTAGAGAATTATCCGAAGGCGATCTGTCAGCTTCAAGAGAGATTCGGCCGTGAGGATTTGTTGGTGCAAATCTATGTTAGAGACCTCTTAGCTATGGTCATGAAGAACGCGGCTACCCGACGCTCGAAAACAGACCTACCAAGTTTGTATGATGAGCTGGAAGCAAAGATACGAGCTCTCGAGAGCCTAGGACGCACTCAAGAAAAATACGGTGATTTTTTAAGCCCCTTAGTGGAGTCCTGTCTCCCAGAAGAAGTGTTGTTAGCCTGGGAACGAAGCCGAAATATGCAAGAATCTGATGTTGAAAACCGTTCATTAAAGAAGTTGATCCTTTTTCTAAAACAAGAGGTGAAAGGAGAGGAAATGGTTGAATTGGCGCGAAGTGGTTTTTCCCCTCCTTCTAATCAACATAAAAGAGAATCTGTAAACAAGTTTGAAAGCTACCCTACCGCTGCGTCATTGGTAAGCACGTATAATAAGAATTTCACAGGTAAGCGAAATTTACTATGCATCTTTTGCAATAAAAAACATTCTTTCAAGGACTGTTTAGAAGCTAGAAATATGTCTCTAGATGAGAAGAAAAAGTGCATACTGAAAAATCGTGCCTGTTTTAATTGTTTTTCTATCTCGCATTTTTCTAAATTCTGCAGAGCGAAGAACTCGTGTTTATATTGTGCGAAACCGCACCATTACTTAATGTGTGACCATCGTAAAGATGATGTTAAAAATAAGTGTGCTGTTATTGAAGCCAATTCAATGTCTAATAGTTGTAGTAAAAATAATGTATTTTTGATGACTTTAGCTGTTAAAGTGTGTGCTAACGACAGAACGATAACACTCAGAGCTTTGATAGATAGCGGATCTCAGTACTCTTATATTGCTAAAAATGTGGTCGAGAAATTGGGCATTAAATCAAATAACAAGATAAAAATGCAGCACATGCTATTTGGGGGGAGGGAAACTAAGAGTAGAATTTATGATGTTCACGAACTGCTGGTAACATCTCTCGATGACTCATATAGCCTCCGCGTTATCGCCTTCGCAGAGGAAAAGATATGTGGCACAGTGCCAAAAGTTAGTAAACCTTTAGTGGTCAGGGAGCTGAATAAACAAGGTATAAATTTGTCAGATCTTACAAATAACGACTGCGAGATTGGTTTATTGCTGGGAGCTGATGTTGCAGGAGGGTTGTTTTTAGGTCAATCTATTGAATTGTACTCAGGTTTGTTTTTGTTGAAAACGCGCTTAGGATGCATTTTAACGGGGAAACTGGAAGTTTCTAACGACAGTTGTAAAAATGATGACAACGTTTTGACTATTATTTCTTTATATGTTAGAGAATCGTCTATCCGTGAGTTGTGGAATCTCGAGATTATTGGAATTCTTGACCCAATTCAAAGGCTAACTAAAAATGATGCGCATTTA
>JAPDSC010138310.1:144593-222045 GCA_026290005.1 Latrodectus geometricus
TGTATGTATGTATGTATGTATGTATGTATGTGTGTGTGTATGTGTGTATGTGTGTATGTATGTGTGTATGTATGTGTGTGTGTGTGTGTGTGTGTGTGTGTGTGTATATATGTATATGTATGTATATATGTATGTATATATGTATATATGTATGTATATATGTATATATGTATGTATATATGTATATATGTATATATATGTATATATATGTATATATGTATATATATATATGTATATATGTATATATATATGTATATATGTATATATATATGTATATATGTATATATGTATATATATATATATATATATATGTATATATATATATATTCATGACTTGACTAGTAAAATGGTAACATAAACTCTAGAAATATAATAAATAAACTCTCCTGAATATGACATATGACAAATATGACATATGAGAATTGAATATGAATTAACACTTTAATTGTGTTAATTCATATTCATTCTGTTAGCATAATAATTTACAGTTATATTTTTAATTTTAATGTAAATTAACATGGAAGAGAAATGCAGTTTATCTGCGTTGTGATTTTTTTCCCCCTATGTATATTTTATGTGTTTATACTCTCAAAATGAGAACTTTAAACTATTGAGATAAAGATTTCCTGTATGTTTATTATTATAATCTGAAATTTATAATAGTAAACATACAGGAAAAAAAATAATAATAAATGAATTTCTTAGTTTCAAATGTTAATTTATAAATAGCACTAAATATACATAAATAATATCATTATGTATGTAGAAACCAAATTATAATTTTAAGTAATTAATTGTATGTATAAATTGTAAAAAAAAAAAAAAAATAATAATCTTAAAAAATGTTGAAATACTTTACTATATCTTTTGCAAACAAGATATAGTAAAGTATATCAACATATAATTAGACAGAAAGCAATCTAATGAGAGTAGCAGTTTTCTTTTGGGGGGGGGGGTATCTCGCAAATATATAATAAATTGTGTATCATATTTCTTATATCTTTTCTCTATTTTATTTACAGAAGTTCTAATCAGAAAGGTGGTATACAGGAGAAGAAATCTGAAGTGAGACAGTCATTAGATTGATTTCTAATATTAAAAGTGCATAGCAGTAAGAGTAAAGATTTATTACTTTCCTTGAAGACGTAGAAACAGAAATCACAAATGTTTTAACTGATAGTATTTCTAGAAGTCCCATTAAATGGTACCTGTGCATCAATGCTTTATTTTCTCGACTGGGACAAGATGGTGAACCCGAACTTGTCACTTCATACTTTAGAAGTTGTAATTATACTACTGTTAATTGAGATACTTTAAATGAATCAATTAAAAACGCTTTCTCAAAAATTATCTCGTCGTTTGATGAGTTTATAGATAGAGGTAGTGGATGGGTTTTAGTTGAGATTAATTTTTTGGAAATTAATGTTGCTAAATATATTCCCTTAAGCGGTTCATCTTATATCCCTCTTCCACAGGAAATTCTTAAAAGAAGAGCAGTGTTAAATATAAAAAAAATACTGCTGATGAGAAATGTTTTCTTTGGTCTGCTTTGGCTAGTCTTCATCTGTGTAATGATAATAAGCATGCGAATAGAACTTGTAAATATGTAAATTATATATATGAAATAAACGTGCGAGGCATAACTTTTCCCATGAAATTGAATCAGGTATGAAAATTTGAACAGATGAATAATTTATCAATTAATGTTTTTGGCCATGAAAAGGGAGATATTTTCCCTCTACATATTTCCACTAACAGAACCGGAGTCCATCATATTAATATTTTGCTTATATCTAAAGGAGAAACCTCGCATTTCTGTCTCATTAAAAGTATGAGGAGATTGTTATCATATTTGACTTGTCACAATGGACAATTCAATTCAATTTTGCCTGCATAGATTCACAACAACTACTTTATTAAACGATCATGTAGAGTATTGTAAAAACTATAAAATTCAAAAAGTTAAAATGCCACCTGAAAATGATCGGATATTGAAATTTAATTCCGTGCACATAATGCATAAAATCCCTTTCATTGTTTATGCAGATTTCGAAAGTATTTTAGTTAAAAAGGAATCTAATTTAGGAAATCACAGTGAATTAAATATTCAACACATCCCATGTGGATTTTCATATGTTATCATAGATAATGAAGGGAAGTGTGTCAAGTCTCCAGTAGTTTATCATGGAGAAAACGCGGCTGAAATATTCATCGGAAATTTATTGAGCGAGGAAAAATTAATTAAAGATCTATTATCCATCAACAAACCTAAAAATTTTAAAGTGAATGATAATGAAGCTTTTTTGAATGCAGACAAATGCTTTGTGTGTGAGGAACCCCTGAATGAAGATAGAGTGCGAGACCATTGTTATATCACATCCGCTTATCGAAACGCCTTACATTCTAAATGTAACTTAAATTATAAATTAGTTACAAAAATTCCTGTAATTTTCCATAATTTGAAGGGTTATGATTGTCATCATATCATAAAAGTTTTCAGTAAAGTAAAAAATAAAAAAATATCTTGCATAGCAAGTAATGCGGAGAAATTTATAACATTTTCGATTGGAAATCTCCATTTTTTAGATTCGCTACAGTTCCTTCCTGCATCTCTCGATAAGCTTATTAGTAATTTAGACGAAAATGAATTTCATGTACTATCTTCACAAATAAAGCAAGAGCTAGTACCAATTTTGCGAAGGAAGGGTGTTTATCCTAACAAGTATTTTAATAATATGGAAAAATTTAATGAGACTAAATTACCACCTCGGGAAAGTTTTTTTAATACTCTAAACAATGAAGAAATTAGCGAATCAGACTATAATCATGCGTGCGCTGTTTTCAAGTCATTTAAAATGCAGATGTTAAGAGAATACCATGATCTCTACGTTATGACTGACACTCTCCTCCTCGCAGATATGTTCGAAAATTTAGGAAATTATGCTTATCACATTATAAAATAGACCCTACACTTTTGTATACTTCTCCTGGCATCGCTTGGCAATCATGTCTGAGGATGACAAAAGTTGAATTGGAACTTATTGCAGATCCAACTATGCACTTGTTTATTGAAAAGGGTATAAGAGGAGGAGTCTCTATGATATCCAATCGCTATGCTCATGCTAACAGTGTACTCACAGGTAAGCATGATCCTAATATTCCCACCTCACATATCATATATTTAGATATGAATAATCTGTACGGACATGCTATGAACTCTTATTTACCTGTAAGAAACTTTCATTGGTCAGAAAATGTAGAACTAAGCGTGGAAGACATACTCTCATGGGATGATGAAGCGGAGGAGGGTATGATTCTTGAAGTAGATTTAGAATACCCCCCATCACTCCATGATCTGTATAATGATCTACCAATGGCACCGGAAAAATTAATTGTGAATTTTGAAATGCTTTCTCCATACTCTAAAAATGTGGCCAATAATTTAAAACTAAAAAATATACCGAGTGTATCAAAACTAATACCTAATTTACAAAACAAAACTAGATACGTAATTCATTATCGAAATTTAAAATTGTATTTGAAATTAGGTTTGAATTTGAAAAAAAATTCATAAAGTTTTATGCTTTAAATAGGAGCCCTGGCTTCGTAAATTTATTGACTTTAATACTTCCATGCGTAAAAACCTACAAATTCATTTGATAAGGATTTCTGGAAATTAATGAACAATAGCGTTTTCGGAAAAACCATGGAAAACTTAAGAAATCGTGTAAATATAGATTTAGAGACGGATAAAAAAGGGGGCTTAAATTAATAGTTTCACCTTCTTTTCATGCTTTCAAAATAATAAATAATGATTTAACCATTGTAACCCGTCATGTCACCTCTCTCACTCTTAATCGCCCTCTATATACAGGTTTCTCGGTTTTATATATAAGCAAAACTTTTATGTACGAATTTCACTATGGACATATAAAAAATAAATATGGGGAAAAAGCTAAATTACTATTCACTGACACAGATTCACTTTGTTATAACATACAAACGGAAAATATCTATCTCGACATGGCCGATCATCTGGACCTTTATGATAAATCTGACTACCCCAAAATTCATTTATTATACAGCGATAAAAATAAAAAAGTATTAGGGAAAATGAAGGATGAATTAAATGGGATCATAGTACAAGAGTTTATTGGTTTACGTTCCAAAATGTATTTCTTGTTAAGTGAGAATGGGGAAAAGAAGGCCGCAAAGGGAGTTTCTAAAAGTATTAGAGAAAAAGTCTTAAAGCATAAAAATTATAAAAAATGTCTTTTTGATAACCAACAAGTTAGTGGGAAAATGAAGACCATTTCGAAAAATCATGATTACAGTACCATCAACAAATTTGCTCTCTGCCCTCTGGATGATAAAAGATACATACTAAATGATGGTTTTTCCACCCTAGCTCATGGTCATTATAAAATTGACTGTTTTTAAATTGTATCCTAACATTTATAATATCAGAATGAATGGATTGTAATCATGGTTTATTTATTTGTGATGTAAAAGACTGTATCTACAATCATTTTGGATTCTTTTATGTATTACCATTATAAATTTTTTTTAAAACATTTTTTTTTGAAAATTGTTAACTTATTGTTGTTTTATATTTGTTAAATAAAAAATATTATATCATTATATTTTTGTTTATTTCTTGGCTTCATTGATTTCTTCACTTATTATTATTTTTTTTTGTTAAACCTATTTATTTAAATAATATCCAAAATATGATTAATAAAAAATGTTTTTTTCTTTATTATATTCTTTAATAAATGATTTTAATTATGTCTTTGAAATAACTATTATCAGAAGCCTTTGAGATTAAGAGAGAATTGAAATATTTACTTTTAATAATTACTTAAACAACTTCAAAATGTAATTAAGAAATGTATTGAAACTCAAATGTGAAAAGAAAAACATAGAATGAAACACATTAAAGAATTTCTTATTCAATTTAAGTAGGTATTGATGGTTGAGTGGTTAGCGTAAGTGAGCTTAAACCAAGAACCGTCAATACTTTTATAGTTTGTTGGTTTGAACACAAGAAATTCATTTTAAAATTAAAACGTAATTTGTAAATTATTTTTTTAACACATATAGATGGTAGCACTAGTAAATTTCTTTTTCTCATCCTAAAAATAACCAATCTCACATTTCATAAGTGAGGTTGGATTGTCATTATAAAAAGTGGGGGTAGAACTCTCATCCGGAAGTGAGGTTGTCAAACAATTTTAATTAAGTTAATGATTTATTGATATTCTAATATTTGAGGTGTATTTGCTAAGTGGTATGAATGTTAAGTGTAATCTTCCTCGAAAAATTTATGATTGAACTCAAAAATGGGGTTGAACTCTCATCGGAAATTGCGGCTGAACTCTCATCAAAAAGTGGGGTTGAACTCTCATCGAAAAGTGGGGCTGAACTCTCATTTTTCCACTACTTACATATTTGGTTTTAAATGTATTATAACATGTTTATAAGAATGTAAGGTAGTTTTTTAAATTTAAGAAATCAAGTTTTTCGTTCAAAAAAGCTTCATGAGCAAAATTCTTTATTAGAAAGTTGATAATAATTATAATGAAATAAAAAAAAATTAACAGATTAGAAAAATTTTAACAGATTTCTTCTTCTTTTTAAATTTTTTTTCCTATTCTGTATATTAAATATGCATACAAATAAAACTCCAAAGACAAACACCTATATTATTTTTGTACCCTTTTGTTTAGAAAACTGTTTGAGAAAGTAGGCAAATTTTTATATGAAGTGTTAAAAAATATATTTATAATAGAATGAAATTTTAATTTTCGATTACCAAATCACAAGTGTGATAATTACTGAAACTTTTGTTCATAAACTAATAATATTAAAAAATATTTTTGTACTTGCAAAAGTGACTAACAAAACAAAAAATTCTGTGGTTTGTGCAATTTACCTACGTTTTCTAACAACTTTCCGTAGTAACCTGGTGAGGTAAGATTTCGTGCTGAATAGCATTAGCTGGTGTGGATTTTGTTAGTTTTACATTTTTTTTAACCTAGTTCAATAGTAGATGTTATTTATAGAAACTCAACTCAGACATGGCCACCGGATCTATTAATTTTTAAAGATATTTACAAAAGTGAATGTGTGTGGGAGTCACATCACTGATCATTTACATTGATATCTTTGCAAATTTAAAATGTGATGTTAATTTTAAATTATTAGATAAAATCAGTAAGTTTCTTATTTGGAAATATTCATAAGAGTATATTACATTATAAACAATAACAGTAATGTGTCCAGTAAAGTATTATAAAATAAATAAGTACTAAAATGAGTAATTATTTTCAGCCCATTATTTAAAAGCCTGTTTGCGTAACTCTTCTACTGTTATTTGTCATCTTTGTAAACAATGAAGTTGTATTGACTAGATGTCATTTGTTGATTTTGTTGATCAGGAATAAATGCTACTCCAACGCCATTTTCATAACCTGATTCATTTGTTTAATAATTTGAAGGTATACTTTCTTGATTGCCTTGACTGTTATTACCAGAAAGAAAGAATTGGTAAATTATAAATTTAAAATTTACAACATTTATTAAAGGGATCATTTCAATATTTGGAATTTGAGATTTTTATTGAAGTGGAATAGAAATTTTCGTTATTCAAGTTAATTCCTTTTTTTAGAAAATACAAAGCGTGTTTTTGGCTTTATCATTATTTTAAGACTAAGTAGTAGATAGTGTGATGGCCGGAGTCATATAATATCTACCATGTTAATTGTCTTCCATAAGAAATAAGAACCGCAAAGAAAAAACCCAAAGAAACCCAGACAATCACTCTGACAGACGTGTCTGTATAAAGACAGAAACACAACTTCCCTCGCCCGTTGTTTAATAATGGCTAGGATCAAACCCAGATCCTTATACTCCGAGAATTCTGTCTTACTGCTAAGATATGGTGGGCACTTCTAGGAATATTATCAATGAGATTGTTTCAGCTAAAATGAGTATGGCTTTATAGATGTGGTGTTATAGCATATTGTGATTAATAATAAGAATGATCGATGTAAATTATAAAGTGTTTTAAGTTTTGTTAGTGAATCGGGTCAACATGAACATCCATATCTGATAATTCTTTAAATAATTGTCAGATTATTATATTTCTAAGCTATGGCTTTTAATTTCAATGCTATATGCAACAATTTTTCTGCGATTATTGGCTGTTGGGTCTTTTTGTATGTTCAAGTTTTTGATATGCGGAAGTTCTCAATAAATTTATATGACAAGTGTTAGAAATATTTTTAAGGCTTATTTAGACAGATCTTAACGTGAAAAGCTGTTCATTCTGTTTATTAATGAATGGCAAATAAATAGTAGGAACAGTGTCCTCCGAGTGAAAAGATACTCATGATATTCTATGAGGCAACTGTGTTTAAAATACAATGATCTACTTATCTATGACATTCTCATCATTAATGCGATCAGTTGCGGTGCCTACCGGAGAAGTAATCTTGGAGTTTATATTTACTTTTATACACCACTCCTTAAGCGATTCTAAATGAGAAAACATTGAATTTTTTTTACAATTCTCTTATAAGAAATATTATATTTTTAACTGATGTCAATTTGTTTATTTAAGTGGCGAACTACATTAAACCCATTAGTTTAAATAATTTCTAACAATACTTTCAGGACGTATGTAATATTCCGCTTCATTTGTCATTGATAATTTGACGTTGTAAATGCATAATTGTAGAAATACCTAATTTTAAGTAAATCAGCATAATTTAATTAATGAATCCTTTAGATTAATTTGTAGATAGAAAATCATATAATATTTCTATTATTTTAGCATTTAATTTCTTTATTGGAGAAAATATTATCAGACAGGAAATATGATAATAATCTAAGCTGCAGTCCTACCTAACAATATATATTTTAAAATTCAAATTTAACTAAAAAGAAAATTTGCTTACATGGTATAATTATACATATTTTCAAGTTTGCTTCCATTCTTTATGAAAATAATAAATAAGAATTTTTTAGAAGTCCTTTTATAAATTCTTAAGGATATTAAGTTGTTTTATTTGAAATAATTTTATATTTACATTTATGGAACTCGATATTAGCTTCCACCAGGATAGTCCTTCGTTTTTAAAGTAGCCTTCCATACTTTTAACCTGCTTGCAGCGTTTTCCTTTAATGAGGTTTATGGGGAGAGATTCTTAGACTTTTTTTAATACTCACCTGCATCACTGATTTTATGAACAGGATGAATAGTACACAATTAGAGTGCATTAAACTCTTTAATTATATTTAATTTTACTCTATTTCTAAATTTTTTGTTGTTAAATTTATATGATAATGGAGATTTTAAACTATAGTTTGGTTTCTTAATTTATTGATAGATGAACAAACTAAATTTATTTCCAAATGTAATACCGTTATAATACGAGTTTTTTTTTTTAACACCGAATTAGTTTTATGAGTTTTTATTTTTGTCAATTTTATAATTACAAATTTGTCATTTTGTGGCTAAGGTCTCATTCTAGAAATATTGTACTTTAAGAATATGTTTCATGTGACGTTTTCTTATTTCCTAGGCTAAAATTATGCGATGTCTCTATTGAGTCAATTAACGAAACTTTGCTGCGAATCTTCGAAAGAGTTTCAAAATTCCATTTTAAAGTACTATTTGAAAACTAAAAATTATGAATGCTAAAACGCTTCGCAGTTTAAGGAAATATAAGAAAAGTCAGATAAAAATGTATTATATAATTTCTGAGATTAATTTCCAGTTCTTTTTCTCATAGTTATGAATCAATGAAAAACAGTTAAAAATGAAAGTTTGATAACTTTCATTTTATAATGTATGAAAAAGTTTATTTTACAATGAGTATTAATACAGTTTGCAAAATATATGTAAATTATATATTCTTAATGATTATTTTAAATAGTTTATAAAAGTTTGTCAAATTGTCTATCATTTCTTTTTTGAAATCAGTTTTACTTCTCAAGTGTTTCTGATAGTATATATTTCATTATTATTTGTTTTGTATTGATTTTCCAATCCATTTATGAAAAATATGTTATTTTCAAAATTGAGCATATTTGAGTTTCTTAATTTCGAAAAGAATTACTTGATTTTAAAAAAAAAAAAAAAAAAAAAAAAAAAAAAAACCCTACTAAATTCCTTTTTTAACGTAATGTAAAATGTATTAAAGGGAATTCATATTAAAATGACATTTTAGTAGAATATCTTAGAAGATTCACAATATAAAGATAGCGAATCTTGTTATTTTGGAAGAACATAAAACTGAGAACAATTCTTAATTAAATTCGTTATGTTCATAACTTTTGCGAGTGAGAAATTTCTATTCCGTATCTGGTATATATTTTAGATGAGATTAAATTTTGAATAACATTTTATTATTTTCGATGACATCTAAAAGGAAACAAGTTATTTTGTGATGATTTTACTTGAAATAGCATACAGTAATCGAAGGTACATTCCTTGAAGCATAAGGAAATCAGTAAAGGCAGAGCTCAAGAAGTTTTTAATTAGAACTTGTAGCTGATTGAGCTCTGTTTAACCTATTTCTAGATCAGAAGAACATTTTAAAGAGATTATTTCTAAGAGGATATAAATATATTACGCATTTTGATTTATAATAAAGGATTAAAAAATATAAATCAAAGCAATTTGATTATTTCTATATCATTGAATAATAATTTTTTGAGCAAATTTAACAATTATTTTAATTGAAGGGAAAGTGAATAAATAATTTAACTGTATTTTGCAATTGTTTCAATAAAAAGTAAATATTTTTATTTGATAAAGTAAAATATTATTTAAAAAGTGATCTAATTCAAGTAGATAGAATAGGGGTATTTAATTAAAAAATGTGAAATTGTTGATATTTGTCCTTTATTTGCGGGTAGTTAAACGTTAATCTAATTGCGGTACCTTAAAGTGGCTTCCTAATGGAATATCACTTATTATCAAAAAGAGATATGAATTCTGGATCTTATATCAAATAGAAATAGAATTTTTTGTTATTCAACAGTTTCTCCCAAAGTTAATTCATTAAAAAGTTTAGGTCTGTTTTTTCTTAAGGTTCTTGGTAACCATAATTACTCTCTGGGAAATATTTACTAGACATGATTCGATTCAAGAATTAAAACTCTTACATAACTTGCACTTTATTATTCTTATTATTGTTTTTGCAACTTTAATTCATCATTTGAAAATTCTTTCCTGCTTTCACTTCAAGTCTTATATAAATATCATTGGCAGTATTGCTTTATTTTTTAGGTAGTTTAAAACATAGTTCTTTCTTGTACTATAAAAAGAAGTAAGAACTAGTGAAACATTATTTACTTAGACATGCTAAAGTAAATTTTGAAAAAAAGTATTTGCTTGATTAATTAATTTATTTTTCAATAATTACGCGACATAGTGTGTTAACAATATGCAGCGTTTATATTTCTTAACAATTGCTTCTTCAAAAATTATTTGTGTGAATTTTAGAAAAAAATGAACCTGTTAATTTAAAACAAAATTTATTACAGTCAAAAACGCTCTTAGTTTGAAGTATAGTCACTCAACTTATTGAATATTTCAAAACTTTTATAAGTTCTCTCAATCCCAAAGCAAAAGTAGGACTTCTAAACCAAAGAAAATTTAACAAAAGTTTTCACTTAATCAGTATAGAAAATGTTATTTAAAAGTTTTAACTCGATTCATTAACAAACCTTAAGAAAACTATTTTTAGACGAATACTATTGACTATTTGAAAAAAAATGCATTTAAAAAAAATTGTATTGGTGTTATTTTATTTTTTGGTAGGCAAACATTTCTGCACTTATTGTATTCCTTAACAAATTTCATTATTAACAATGAAATGAATTACAGAATACATTGTGTTACGTTGTCCCATAAAATGTTCTTTACTCCTCATTCAAAATCAAAAGAAGTATTCTTATGCACGTAACGAATAATTATTGCAAAGAGCAAAGTTTGTGTAAATATTGAAAACCAGATTTCTTAGACGTGAAACATCTAACATGTACAGAGAAAACTTGAAGCTTTCTTAAAAAAATATTTCCATTTGTTGTGACAAGGGATTTATTAATTTATAAAAAAATTAAAGACACTCTCACAAGTGTGTCGACATAAATACTTTTAATAGTAATATATTTTATTCTTAAAACTATAATCTGTTAAAAATTGTCCTTCTTTGTTTGCTCGTGGATTAGATATAATTTCACACCACACTGAAATATGTATGTTGACCAAATCAGCTTCATAAATGGATAATTTACTGGATTTTTTTAATATGGACTTTTTTAATATGGATTTTAAAATTGGATTTTTTTAATATAAGTTGCTAAAGAGTATTGATTTCTACATACACAAAATTTCACTACAAAGGTAATATTAAAATAATATATTTACATTTTAAAATTAAAATAACAAGTTATTGTGTTATACATAATTTACAATAAATAAATCACTATATTCATTAGATTGAAAAAGGAAATATATTTTTAGAAATAAAAGTTTAAAACTTTGTCATAAGGATCTATATAAGGAACTAAGATTCAGTAATATAAGCCAGCGGGAATTTGAAATTATACAGGAAAGAAAATGCAGAAGTTGATATGGAAAATAAGTAAATAATTAAACTAATAATTCAATATATGATAATTATTGAATTTGTGACGTAGGAAAAATCTCTATTGATTCTGAAATTTATTGTTTTTTTCTCCATACAGACGAATTTATTTTACTAAAAAATATTTCATATCAAATTTTAAAATTTAGAGTAAGGAAGTGCAATTTTTTAGTGAGACCAATAAATTCTTTCAGCAAGAAAGAATCTGAAAGAATTTCCTTTGAATGATTCAGTTAAACCAGTAAATGTTTGCTTGATAATTATTTTTATTAATTAACAGAAATGGTTCAGATTAAATGTTAATCAGAGTGGCTTGAAATGAATGATTTACGTACTTTATTGAGAGGATATCAATTCATCATAAATTTTCAACCTAAAAGTGACTAGCAGCGCAAAGATAACGATTAATTAATTAATAATACAAAAAATATTTTCAATTATCCATGATACATTTAAAAAGTACAAAAATGAAAATAATTAGTTAAAAGTCAAATTCAGATTTATTAATTTCATGTCAAATATTATTTTCATTTTAATTACTAGTATTTCAACAATTCATTGTATGTAATTTACTTATTATATGATAATTATGATGCACCAGACAAACCAAAGGATAATTAAATAAATTAATTCATCGTTATTTATAGGTATGGAATATACATGTATTTTCTTATTAATAAAAAGTGTGTACAATATTCATTAAAATGAAATAGCACTAAACATGAAAAGTTGAGTCATGTGATTTAAATATTTGTTTATATTTAAAAATCTGATGCCACTTTTTATAAAATAAACAAGAGATTTCACCACAGATTTTTAGCCTAAATATATTAAAAGGATTTTATTAGCTTTGATCATGTAACATTCATTTCCATCCGTATTGATGATGTCAAAATTGAAAGAAAAATAAGTTGTCTATTTTAAAAAGTGAATATTCAATTCAAAAATTGTACCACAAAATTCTTTTTTGCTTGTAGAGCCTGATAGTTGTTATATATTAGGCGTCTTAAAGGAAAACAGTTGACGTATAAAGGGATTGTAAATGAAAGCACACTTTCTATTGTATTCTATTTATTTTTCAGGTTGTTAGCTCTAGATATTTGAGGTTGCTGTTAGCAAACAAATGTAATGATTTAACTTGTTAAGAAGATATTATTTCTAATAAGATACAAAAAATTAACAATTAATGTCTCTGGCTTTCAGTTTAGCCACTCACGTTTCGACTTCGTTGATATTTTTTCTTAGTTTTTGAGTGCATCCACTCTAAATTATATGCAAAATTTTATGCATATTCATACACAATGATTATAAATCTTAAGATCCTTCTCGTTAATAATATATTAGTTGAAACATAGTAAAATATGATAAGAATGTGTTACATCTATCTAAGATATAAAACATTCATCCATTGAAAGAAAATGAAACAAGTATTTTTGTTCGTAAAGGAATATTGGGAATAACAATCAAATCATTTTATTACGGTATTTTGATGATTTTTTATAAATATATCTGTGTAGATTTCTTCCTTATTCTTCAGTGGACAGTTCAATTTGTTTCTGGTTAGTTCTAATGGTGCTGCATACTAACATTATCTATTAAATAGGCTTCAAGTGGTTCATCATTACCGCAGGAGAATGTCTCCATGCTTAGAGTTTCGATTCACTTCTGAAGATTCTTTTTTTTTTTTTAATTTAATGAAAATTTAAGCAAATATATTTACATATAATATGAAGTAAATATTAGAAGAATTCATATAATATATTTCCCTAATGATAAAGTATAATAATTTATATTGAAAGAGAGTAAAAAATAACTAGAATTTTATAAAGAGTGATATACTATTGATAACAATTATCTTAGCTTTTTCATGATGTATATGAATGTTATATTTGCATGGATGCTTGTATATTAGTACTGTAAGCTACGTGTATCAACTTAACTAATTTTCTTAATTAGAATTACTTCTACACGTAACCATGTCAGGATGTTCTAAAAGAAGACTGCAATTCAGTAACAAATAACAAATTTATTGAATATCGCGCTTCTTCATTCTATGACCGACTCTGCCCCGGTCGACGTACATAAACTCTCTTTATTGTATTCGACCTCTAGTGGCGATTTCACATTTCTCACATTCGGCCGGACTGACCTTACAATTGTCCTCAATTGGTAATTTAAAATTTAAACTTATTTACTAATAATACAAATTCCTTTAACATTAGCAATGAAACGTAACTAAACGACATAATGAGAGAGTTATAAAGCAGTTAATACCAGATTAATTTAAATTAATTACAACTATATTTACATTAGAGAAATAATCATTATTTTTCATTCACACAAACAAATATTATATTATCATTAACAATAAATTTACATTTTCTATTAAAAGTAGAAAAATTATCATATAAAGATTTTAAAAAATATGTGTTAAACATATATAATAATACTAACTAATCTTTACTATTAATAAACATTCTGAATATGTACAAAATATTACAATCTTGTTTTTCATTTGAAATTCTTAATTAATACAATTCTTAATTCCAGCACAATTAATTATGACAGATGTTTACAATAAAATAAATGAACTTAAAAACATAAAAGTATTCGGTAAACAAATTTTAACCAACTTTCATACTATTTGATAAATATTTCAGTATACAATAAATCATCTTTGAATTTATTTTTAGAGTCAATAGTCTATTATAGATTTCTCTGTCCTTTAATTTGGAAGTTTTCTTTAAAAAAAAAAATAAAATTCCTCATTCACCATTAGTTCTTGCGTGTAGATCTATATAGATTGCGTCTAGGGCTGTTTGGAGAATGATTATCATCACTATCGGCACTATCGATATCACTGTTTTCATCAGAATTCGGTTCATTTATCCATGGTTTCAGTTGACTAATATGAGCTGTTGTTGTGGCCTTTTTTTTTCTTCCAGCTGAGTCACACGGTAGATATCGTTCGGCAATACTTCGGTAACAATAAGGAGGCCTCAATATTTAAGTTGTGTCTTTGGCCTGTAGATTGCGGAGATCTTTTCATCACGACAATCTCTCCTCGTTCAAACGTCATAGCTCTACATCTCTTTTTATCGTAATACTGCTTCATTTTTTGTTGACTTTCTTCTATTTGTCTTCGAGATTCTTCCTGTAGTATAAATGGATCTTTCCAAATCTGAGCTTCTTCATCAGGTAACTTTCTCAAAATTCCGTCATTGAACCGTGGAGAATAACCATGGAGCATTTCAAATGGTGTCTTGTTCGTTGATATGTTTACAAAATTGTTCAAGTTTCTCTCAACTTCATGTATTTTAGCATCCCAATCTTTATGATCTTGATTTTCCATACCCGTTGTTATGGTAGACAATATTGTTCTATTAACTCTTTCAACTATACCATTTGCACATGGTCGTTTCGTACAATTGAGTGTATGATGAATTCCATTTTCAGAGCAATATTGTTGAAACAGATGCGAAGTGAAACAAGTTCCTCTATCTGTAATTATTTTCTCAGGTAGACCATAAGTATTTACAAACTTTTTCAGAGCCTTCAGCGCATGTGACGTAGATGTACTCTTCACTGGAGTCAATTGGACAAATCTTGTGAAATTATCTATCATGACCAAAAGTTCTTGGTTACCTTTAGAACTCTTAACAAAAGGTCCCAAATGATCCATATGCATAATTGCAAAAGGTCTTTGGCCAGGTTTAATTGTATTTAATAAACCATGTTGTTTTCCTGCCGGCGTTTTGTTCATTGAACATTCAAAGGATTTCGAAATGTGTCTTCGTACATAACGTTTCATATAAGGAAACCAATACAACTCTTTTATCTTATTTACAGTTCTGTCAGCAGAAAAATGTCCCACAAGATAATGAAATTTAATAACTGTACTTTTCCAGACATTCTTTGGAATAACAGAGAAATTTTTCTTTTCCGTTTTCATTTGTGAATCTAAATAATCTGTTTCTCTTGAAGACATAATTTCTTATAAGCTGATTTTCTTCTTTTGTTCTACCCTGTCTTTTTTCTTAAATATTTCTAACAATTTTCGTATTTCTGGATCAGCTTGTTGTATCATCAATATTTGCTCATCTTCACTCAGAGTCAAACTTCTAATTTATCCTCTATGATGGATGTTAATATATCTTCTGGTTCCAAAACTTGAGCTTTGTTTTTCAAACAATATCGTTGGGTATGTCCAGTTTCACCCCATTCTCTACAATTTAAACTTTTTCTTTCTTTTGGACAATCTTTAGAAATATGTCCATAATCATTACAGTTAAAACATTTAATGCTACTTTTATCACTGCGAGAATTAAAATTAGTGTTTCATTTTTCTTTTGAATAAAAACTCATTTTTCGGATACCTTTTAAACTCGCGGTTTTCTCATAATTCACTTTTGAAACTTCCATTTTTACAGCGCTCATTAAATTTGCTTACGCAATTATCAAAATAAAATCTTTTCTCAATAAATTTCGGGTTTTTGTTTTCAACACTAGAATTTATTCCAACTCTAACATTCTCATATAAATCTAATTTTTCACTTAATTTTTCCGGATTTGAGAAGTTAGTCCATTCATCTATGAAATGATTACGAATTGTGGGGGAAACGCTTTTCTTTAATTGTTCCGTAATAATTAAATCCTTAAGTTCCTCAAAATTTCTAATTTTAAGACCGTCTAACCACTCACTAAAATAATTTCGTAACTCATAAGTAAAATCTTTCCATGTATTTTTAATTGTACGTGAATGTTCATAAAATTTCTGACGAAATCGTTCTGCACTTAATTTAAATCTTTTTAATAAAAGTTCTTTGATGTGGTAGTAATCATTTGCATTATCGTCTGGTTCGTGGGCAATACACTGAGTTATTTCGTATGGTAAAAGTCCTAAAAGATAACCCAATGTGTTTCATCTAAACCTATTCACCGCGCTTGCCTTTCAAATAATGTAAGATAAAAACTTTTATCACCTTCATTCACATCATATTTTTGCATAAGCTGTTGCAAACTGCAAGAATCGCTTTTTTCTGAATTCGAATTATTCGCATTTTCATTTTGCAAACGTAATTTTTGTAGCTCAAACTCGCGAGCTGCATTTTCTTCTTGTAGGCGCTCAGAAATTCGATTTGCCTCTTCATCCTGTTTTCGATCTTCAATAAAACCTTCAAATAGAACTTTAACAAATTCTTCCTTGTAATTTTTAGAATTAATAATTATATTCTTTAATTCTATTATTTTAGAATCTTGGGGAAAGTTTTCTCCCAATTCAGTAGCTAAAGTAATTAAATCTTATCTTTTTTCCTTTCGCCAGAAACGAAGCCATGTTAAACTAAGCAGAAATCAAAAGCGCAAATAAAAAAGATCACTCATTTGAGCACACTTCCGTTTTTATCCAATGTTGACGCAACTCGTTGTAATTTCAAGAATCTTCCACCATAAATTCTTGGTTTATTCACATAGAATTAATCCTGACATCTATGAATTCGACAAAGATGGAGGGTATTCCGTCTTATAATTCACAGCAACATAAATCCGTATCGAAACGAAATCCAAACGTAAAGCTATCAAAGAAGGGAAAAACTTCCCACTTTTGAAATGTAAGCTACGTGTATCAACTTAACTAATTTTCTTAATTAGAATTACTCCTACACGTAACCATGTTAGGATGTTCTAAAAGAAGACTGCAATTCAGTAACAAATAATAAATTTATTGAATATCGTGCTTCTTCATTCTATGACCGACTCTGCCCCGGTCGACGTACATAAACTCTCTGTATTGTATTCGCCCTCTAGTGGCAATTTCACATTTCTCACAGTACGTAAGAGGAAAATATTTATTAAATAACTCTCTTACATGAATAAAACATAAAAGAATAAACCTTTTTATTAACTGTTACAACCAGAACAGTCAATATCAATGAAGAATCGATCAAAATAGTTATCAGGAGAAAAACTATAAATATTATTTAAATTGTTATTTATGAACCATTTATTATCATAAAAATTACAAGCTTCAAACTCCATTCATTACCTAATAGGTTTAAATTAGGTATTATTAATATAATAAGGTTTTATTTGTTTTCTTGGTTTAAAAGAGTAGTTCGCTAATATTTTTTTAATCGAGAGAACTGACAACATTTCTACTCAGTTGTAAAATATATGAAATTGTAGAGCTTGTAGTTTTCCGGATAAGTGTTTCTCACATAGTATGATATATTCACGTGTTGGAAGGGAGAAATTCTGAATAACTCTCGAGCGTCTTTTTCAACAGACATTTTTCCCAACTGCAAAAATCAAGAGCGAATCATCGATCTCCCATTTTTTAACTTTTGAACAGAACCTTGGTAACTTTAGTTTGGAATCTAATTTGGAACATTCGCAATATTGTCTTCTATGAGGATTTTTTGAATGTAGTGCATGCATGTAGTTCCGAATACAATATATATTATTTTTTTATACAATATAATGATGAAATATTTTACAGTCAAATAATTCTTCACATATAATTCTCAGCCAACTTTTCTTTCTGATTGCAAGTATGAACCCTTAAAGAAATTCAATATTTGTTGTTTCTCAGTAATTGAAGCTGTAGAACATTTATGGTCTTAGAACATCTTAGTCCTTAATGTTCTTGTCTCTATTTGTTTGCACCTGATTTCATTGATATTATGCCTTTCACATTTCAAAATTCGTTCCTCTACCTTCCGATACTCGTTCTACTGACATGTTCTTCGAGATTTGTGTACAATGCTTGCGTTAATTTCCTATAATTCAAATTGAATCTATGTAGAAAATAGTGAGAGTGTTCACTCAACTAAATGTATTTGCACAGTAAATGTTCAATGATTTATTAGGAAATGATGATTTATTATGTAGTGATCTTTTAATCTGAGTCTACTTATGATATAGGGTTTCTAAAACATAAATGGTAAAGGAAATAATTGCTTTATTTTTTTAATCAAATGAAAAATTTATTGAGAAATTCAATGCATTTTCAATATTCATTTATACTATCAGTTTACCTGTTAGAAATGGAGCTGATGTAGCCACTTTTCATCTCGTCATTTTATTGAATTCATAATTAAGAGGAATATCTTTGGGATTTAACAGATTTGCAAGAGCTGCAATCATGGATTACATATGCAAAGTCCACGTTATTTAATTAATTTCCTTTTAATAGTACATAAAAGAACATCAGATATCGATAAAAACTGTTTTTGTGGATTATTTTTCTTGCTTCCTTGTTATATTCACTACCATAAAAATTATCACAACAGAAAGAAAATGCTAGGCCACTATATATTAATACTCGTAGGAGGGCTTGTGTGAAGGCCAGATACATATAATGATGTTCTAGGAAGAAAGGTTGTTAATTGATTGCGGAAAATAGAAAACACTAATGTTTCTCCACTCGGAATCAGGAACATTCATTCATAGTTTATTTCTCAATGTAGTTCTTTTCTTAAAAATGTACCTTCTACAATTAAAAATTCACTTATTTAGACAAAGAAGGAAGTATAAACTGTTACATGAACTTGAGAGAGAAAAAAGAATTTAGATAATGAAAGTTGGTTGTTTTATTATTAATTGTCTACCATTTACCTTGATCATTCTGGCAATAAGTTAAAAAAGATTTTTTAATCTTAGAAAAATTATGATTTCACATGCACGCTTTGGAGGATTAATAATCTAGAAGGCAGCATTGATGTTGGTAAAAGTTTTTTATGCATTTAAAGCTATCTGCAAATTTTTTTAAAGAATTTTTTCACTTCATTTTAGAATTAGATAACACATTGCTGAGGAATTAATATCCTATTTTATTTAGGTTGGGAAATGAGTTGGTCTCACTTGATATATATAAAACATTTTTAATAATTACAGCAGTGTTTCTCAACCTTTTAGTATTCACGGCCCAATTTTCAATCATAATTTTCATCGCGCCCCCCTCCCCACCGCATACAATGAAATATATACATTAATAATGTATTTTGAGTATTTTGGCGCTAAACCTACACTACAACTTAATATTAAACTTTACATGAATACCGAAATTTATTGACATTTTGCAACACCGATCCTCAGCATTGAAAAAACAAGAATCCTATGCTTTTTTATCGCTCTTGCGTCCCGCTATGTCTCGGCATTCTCACGGTTTCGCGAGAAGTTTGGAGTTGTCTGGAATTTGTCTGGTCAGCAAAAAATTAAGCTAAGAGTGTGCGCAGAATTGAACAAACGTTTTCTCATAGGGAGAAGGAGAAAGTTCTATGACGCCAATTTCAATTCCAAACAATCTCATTCGAGTCAATCCTTCTATCGCTATTGAATCTATTCTGAATGTGTACATTATATATATTTTCGTGTAATTGCAATTCACCGTATTAAATATTCACGGCAGCAGACTTATGCAGAATCATGGATAAATTTTTAAGCGGGCGTAAGCGAGCTTTAGACGATAGACAAGCATCAACAAGTACCCAGATAAACGTGGTTCCGAAAATAAAATCAATAAAATATTCGCAAGAATACTTAAATTTTGGGTTCACTAGTACTGAAATAAATGAAGAAGAAAGGGCCCTGTGTATACTTTGGTCAAAAATGTTAGCGGCAGACAGCATGAAACCTAATAAACTGAAACGACATTTGGAAACGCTTCATAGTGAGTACGTAAACAAACCCAGAGAATTCTTCGAATTAAAATTAAAATCATATGAAAAGCAAAAATCATTGTTTAAAAAAACTTTGTTTGTGAATGAAAAAGCTTTAATTGCCTCTTACAAAGTTTCATATAAAATAGCCAGGTGTAAAAAGCCTCACACCATTGGTGAAGAGCTTATTTTGCCAGCCGCGATTGATATTGTAGAAATTATGTTTGGAGATAGTTTTGCAAAACAAATGCAATCTATACCTCTTTCAAATGATACTGTTGCCCGAGTAGAAGAATTACTTTTCTGCAAACCAATAGAACTCAAAGCAACAGCACTCGCTTTATTTGCTATCTTAAATGATTTTATGAACGAGGCAAACATAGAATGGAAAAATTGCGTCGGAATATGCACGGATGGTGTTTGTTCTATGCCAGAAAGATTCCAAAGTATTCAAGCACTTGTAAAACAAAAATCGCCACAGTGCGTCTGGACATATTACATGATCCACAGAGAAGCTTTGGCTTCCAAAGAAATGAGTCCTGGTTTGAATATTGTGTTAACTACGGTTGTAACCGTAGTAAATTATATAAAAATGTGATCCCTGAAATCAAAAATCTTTTCCGCACTTTGTAAAGACATGGGTGCAATACATTCAGCGTTACTATTTTATTGCGAGGCAAGATGGTTATCACGAGGGAAATTTTTGCAACGTGTTTATGAATTAAGAGAAGAAATCTCCGTTTTCCTAGAAGAGGAAGACAGACCGGAAGCTGAGAATTTTCGCGATAGTTTATTTGTGTTGAAATTGGGCTACATGGTCGACATATTCGAGAAATTAAATAACTTGAATCTTCAACTGCAAGGAGCAAATACACATATATTGGATACGAGTGATAAAGTTAATGCTTCTTGTCGGAAATTGGAAGTGTGGAGCAGAAAATTAAAGCAAGAAAACAACAATGTTTGCAAATTTGAATGATTGTATTAAAACTTACAAGGCTGAAGAACAACATGTAAAAGTTGTTTTTGTAACCATTGAAAATCATTTAGCAATGCTAGCAAAGAATTTAAAAAGTACTTTCTTGCTGACGACAAACTGATATCAAGTTACAAGTGGGTGAGGGAACCATTTAAAAATACTCCCGAAGGACTCTCAATCGAAGAGGAAGAAACTTTTATAGACTTCACGGCAAGCGGTGAAACCAAAAGACAATTTAGTAATAAATCACTCTTTGAATTATGGGCAGGAGTGGTTGATGAGTTTTCTGCACTAAAAACAAGGGCATTTCGCATTCTACTACCATTTTCAACATCTTACCTTTGTGAAATTGGATTTTCTGCGGTGGCTTCTTTGAAGACAAAATATAGATCTCAGCTAAATATAGAAAAAGAAATGAGAGTGTATATTTCTAATATTAAACCCTTCTTCGAAAAACTTAGCTCTGAAAGACAGGCCCAAGGAAGTCACTAATAATTATTAAATTTGTTTTTAATTTAGTAAGTTGTTTTAATTTAATAAGTTAATTATTAAATATGTCGAAATGTATTTTGTTTTGTATGTGTGTGTGTGTGTTCTTTCCTTTCAGTCACTTAATCAATTTTCTTAAATAACATTTTCTCTTGGATATGCTCTTGCCCCCCTAGGGAGGCGCGCCCCACAGATTGAGAATCACTGAATTACAGCTCCTTATTAAAAAAATAACGTTTCCTTAAATGCGTTTTATAAGACAATCCATCAAAAATAATTATTGTGGAGCGCTAATGAGACCGATAAATAAATTTTTGTAACTTGATATTTTTAAAATAAGAATGGTTCAATGTTCGCAGAGGTTCTTGATAAGAAGTATCGCTATTACTGAAAAGGTTGATGCATGAAACAGTGAATGCAGTTAAAAATCTTTCACAACTACATCGAAATTTAAAGGATATCATTAGTTGACAAGAAAACATTTATGAGAAGTGTTTTAATTATAGAAATTGTTTATAAATATTCAATGAAACACTTCTCATAAATATGTCACACTATTTCAGCCAGTCAAAGATGATGTATGAGTTTCGCATATTTTTGATTATATAGTCCATTACATCTGACAATATTTTACTGAAGATTCCATAAAATCCTGTTAAGAATCTTGCGAAGATTACTAACCACGATATAATTTATCTACATACCACTCACAGGGGTACTTTCTGTGTATTTTTAGTAAATATAACCTTTCTCTATCACTGGTTATATCTTAAATTTAATAAATTTTAAGTTAACTATATTTATGATTGTTGATTCTCTGTGTTCTTTCTTTTTATTTTATACTATCTTTAAATAATATGTATTTGTGATAGAAAAGACTTATTTCGAATAATATTTTCAGTAAAGATAATTTTAAAAATCCATATTTATTATATTTCAAGTATTTTTAATTATCTTTCAATTATTTTTTAGTTATTAGATTAAAGGAATGACGTTCTTGATCACTGTTTTTGATCCCTTAAATACCCCTCAAACATTGACACTTAAAAACAAAGAAATCTATATTCATCGGTATTGTGTAATGTTTTCAATAATATAAGATGACATATATTGGTCAATATAAAAACTTTAACATGAATTACGCAAAATACAAAATTATATGCTGCAATAAGAAAATATATTTAAATTAGAATAGTGCTAATTCAGTTCTTTTATTTGATATAAGGACTACTAAATTATCAGTTTTTTGAACTAGACAGAATAGAAAAAAAAACATAAAACTCATAATTTTGTGAAGAAAGAATTAAAATTAATCTGTTAAAAGTTTAATGTACGTCAGGTTATTTGTTAAAAAGTTTACATTCCGAAGTTAGTTTATTTCATTTGTATATTTGGTACAATGAAATAAAATATGATCCATATCACTCCAGACTTTGCATATTTGACAAACTTCATATTGTGTTAAATTGAAGTTATGTAAAAGACCTGGATTCGAGTGTTGATTAACGTTCGTGTTATAAATCTAAAAATTAAACATCTAACTTTGAGAGGCGAGTCTTTCACATAGAGTACGCCTCCTTGGTATATTTCAAATCATTTCATTATATTTATTAGTCTTTATGTTATACAGAATCATAGGCATGAATTTTGTGGAACCTCGTCAAATCTTTTGTTGTAATCTAAGAGAGATATGTATGTTTCTGTTACTGATTTTTTTGTAGTTTATCAGCCATTTCGTTTATAAAAACATTCTTCTGGGCAGGAAACCAGATGATGTTTAAGATATGATAAAACTTTGCTGCACGATATAATTTATTCATTAATGAAAGAGTAACTTTAGAAGATCTTATTGCAACATTTTTAAGAGCTTCCAGAACATATTTACTATCCGTGAAAATGTAATTTGGTACCTTAAAAACTATAAAGACATCAATTGCCTGGCAGAGAGTGCATGTGTAGTAAAAACAGAGTTTATATTATTAATTCAAAATATGATGACCTGATGTGAAGACTTTTAGAAATAGAAGAGATAAGGGAATGATTAGAAACTAAAGAACGCAAGAGGAACAAATGACTTCTGAAAAACTGCGTAACTGAAAAAAAGATGCAGTAGATTTCTCAGAAGGAAGCGTTTTATAAATTATCAGTTTTCTCAGAATATCGTGCTATGCTTCAAAAACAAGAAAAAATACTTACTAGTTAGTGTCGAAATTTGTTAGGACTGATGCTTGTATATAATCGTCACGTGAGGATGCAATCAATCGGCTGCTAAGCGATAAGTAGGATTTGAATACTCTCTCACAAACAATGCCTGAAATGAAAAAAAATTATTGTGAGATTCAACTTACAAAAATATGTAAACACATAACGAGTTTAGTGTCACTTGGACAGTGCTATGATATTTAGAGAGACTGTCAGCACAGTGACCTTTACATTGCATTACCTCTGTAATGCAGCAGAGAACCATATATTGGCTCTGGTCTTTCAATGATAAAGAAGGACACAAGAATGGCCCAATGTGACTTCAGACTACGTACAACATTTGTTAGCTGCATACGTGCCTCGAGGATCCAGGAAGATGTGGCTGCATTCAATTTCATCATAAGGACTCTACATTTAGTGTAATGTTAGAGGTAATGATATGGGTATGATGACATGAAATCCACATTTCCAGTTTGGATAAATGTTAATATGAATGACAATTTGTGTATTTAAACGTCTTAAGGTCAGTAGTTGGGCCCTTTCTAATACCTGCAGAACAAAACTATTAAAAATGTATATAAGGGTTATTTTATTCTAAATAAATGTAGATGCATCATTTGGCCAAGTTTTTGTTTAAGTTTCTTTAATTACAGAGATATTTTACATAAAACTGTCCTTAAATAGTAAATGAATGACAATAGGAATAAAAACATATTAGACACACACACACGCATACTAATGGTATATTATTTATGTTTGCACCAAGATAATAATTTAAATTTGAATATAAGATTAGAAAATTACTAAACTGAAAAACTTTGAAACTATTTGTTACTTAATGGTTAGTTAGTAAAGTCTAATTATTTAAATAATAAACTAATTATAGTTTTTAAATTAATTTTTACTGAAAATAGTGTCAATAATAGTTATAAATAAGCTCGAATAATCGATAAATGAGTAATATTACACATAAAAAGGGAATGAAAATATTGCATAACAAAGTGTGTGAGATCCTAATAGTGAAAAAGTTTTCTTCCATTTTAAGTTAAAAAAAAACTGAATTTAATGGCTGTTATAGAAGATTCGTTCCGAATTTCGAACAGGAATCAGAACACATTGATTTGTTAAAGACATTATCTTGCCCAATATCCGGTATTGATTGGGGGCTCTTATCTGTCCCATCACACATTAAATGTCGTTAATGTGAGGGCAGATATCAATACTTCGGTGCTCTTATATCACCAGTGAAATCATTAGAGTCATTTTATTGCTTACTTACAAATATTGTTTCATTTACACAATAGATATTGAATTATTCAAAATAACATATTTTTTCTCTCATAGTAAACTTATAAACAATGAAGATTCTTTAAAATATAGCTTTTTCAAAATTTATTCTTCATTTTTTTTCCAATATTTGTAGTGTATTATATAGTGAATTAACTGGCATATTATTTATTCAACCGATATTTTTTTAACATAGAAGTCATCAGATAACTTGTGATTATCTCTAATAGTTAATCATGAAATAATAAATCATGAAATTTATGCTAAACAACATATTAAATTAAAGAATGTCTACAGACTTATTTTTCATTTCTTTCTTCATACTCTTAATTTAGTTGATTTTATTAACAATATTTATTTTATTACGTTTGACATGTTTCACAACAACAAAATATTATGAGCATTATAAAATCTCTTATATTATACCAAACCTTAAAACTTTTATACCTTATTTCATTATTAAAATAGTTTAGTAAATATTTCAAATCCTTAATTGATTTTATGAAGCTGATTGATAATGACAAAGAGTACAAATATAACTAAACTGAAACGTTGAAAATAAGTTCTTCAATTAATAATAATTTGTATCATCAATACAAATTAAAATCTTTAATCGCATATCTCAAGATAAAGAAATTATGACTGATGAATTATTTAAGTGAAATGTCAAATAATGTTTATATTTTTATTTTGGAATTTCTTGATTTAATTTATTTATTTTGTTCTAGAGTTTTATATTTGAATTGATATGTTACTAAATACGGAAATTTCAATTAAATAAACGTATTTTTAAAAGTAAATTTAACAATTTAAAGGAACACATTGTTTATCAAGATATAATTTTTTAAGCAAATGCAATTACTTAATTAAGAAAATTGCATTTAAATTTTTTATTTATAAAATTACATGGACAAAACAAGATTTCATTATCCAACTATCTTTTCTCTTATTCTTTTCGAAACTTCTTGTTCTTTTAAACTATAATTTAATTTGGCTCGATTTACTAAATTTAATTAAATGTTAAGTTCATGCATGTCCAAAATTAAAGCTTGATATTTAATTTTATAATAAAAGATACAATACACGGAAAGCACTTAATTCTAATAATAAAAAATTCGAAAAATAAACAAAAGAGAAAATACAGGCATCACAGAAGTACATTTAATAAGAATAAAAAACAGAGGGACTACAACGGTATTGTAATTTTTGTACAGCACGCTATAAATTAGAAAGTCATTGCCTGTCGGACCAGAGTGATAGCAATAAGATATATTTCTAATCAGACCAAAGAAAACATTTTAATTCAAATCGACTCATAGTTTAAGGAGTATAGTCTTAGCTAATTCAGCGTCTTGGGTAATGGTTGAAGATAAGTGGACGGGCCGACCAAAGTAAATACTCTCAAAACCACAGTTCTTTGTTAGAGAGAATAATCCTAGTTGGCCGATGTATTTAAGGAAATTCTTTGCATAGGCTCTTAGCAAAATTTTAAAACTAAGAGTTGCTAGCAAAACTCGACAGAAGTTTCAAGAATTTCTTTTAATAGAACCATTCCATTTAGAATCATATGCATGCATTACTAGGCTTCCATATGTTAAGTAAATCAGCTCATCCATAGGAATCTCGTTTTCTGTATTTGTTGGATAACTGAGTTTCTTGTGTCCTACATGGGAAATAAAGATAGCAATCTGCAAGATTATTTGTGAGTTTTCTCTAAGCAAAATCCATTTTCATTTTACTTCTCTTAATGCTTCTTTTACTCCTCTTATTGTATCTAGAGCTTCAAATGATTTATTAAATGATTATAAATTAGAGGCTAACAAAACGTCTTTTAGCATTTTGTTTTATACCCCAAAATCTTAATAATTTGTCTGCTATGTTTTACTTGGAGGTAAAGACTATTATTTGCCAACAAAAACTCCTGATTTATTGGTAAGCAAAGTAAAAAAGAAATAATTTTCTACAACTATACATTATGAAATTTCTTCCACATCTTTTTTAGATGTGAAAGAAATTTCATTGCTTCACTACCACATTAATTTGGACTTTTTGGATAATGTTTTCAACTCTTTTGAGACTTGGTTTTAAACAGTTTTTTCAAGATTTCTACAAACTCTTTAGAATGTTAATATTGAATAATATGTTTGACATACAAATCACACTTTCTATTTATAAGCTATTTACTGCAATAGTTGATCTCAACATTGTCATAATTTCAATAGATTCATTTTGACAAATCAACTTATAATTTTGTTGTATTTATATTTTTTCTTTAAGACATATATGGTAGTTTGTATAATTGTGTGAAGTCTACTAAATTTTGTCCTTTATCTAAATAAAACAATAATCTATTTTATTTGTACCAGCATTTTAATTATTTGCTTCAAACACTAGTAAACTCAAATAAACTTGTAAACAGAAAAAATAGTTAACTCTACCAAACTTTTAACAGCTTCAAAAATATTCAATAATGAAAAAGTTAAAAACAATGAACTAGTAAAGTAATTAAATATTTTTGACTATACATTTATTATTAAATTTAAGTTTTGCATGTATTTATAATTTTGTATTTTATTGTTTAAAAGCTAGTATAGTAGTTAATATTTTAGATTTGATTAGTTCTACTTAGAAAAATTTAATGGAGAAATGTATAAAAGAGATCATGTTCTCATAAATTTTATTTGACGAAGATTTGAATTGATATGTCAGCTAAGATTTCAGTTATATGCAAATATGTTTGCCAAAAGATCTAAAATATTTAAGATATTTATATTAATTTTTGTCTTGACATTTTCTCACATATTGGTTTACATAATAAGTCTCACCTTTAATAATTACCGAGAATATCGATATGAAACTCATCTTCTTAGTGGATTAAATAAAAATTAAAATGCACATGTGACAAAATTTAGGAAACAAACTGGAAACCAATTGTTTTTAATGTTCTCTTAATGAATGCTTAGCAATATATAAACTTTGGAAAATTGAAAAATAAAAGAAGTTACTTTCTATTTCTAAAGAATAATAATTATTTTATTATTTTAAAGATTTTTGATTTTCAGGAGATCAAGATGGTTTATGGATCAATCTGTGCTGTTTAGAATGAAAATCTTCACATTGTAGGTATTATTGAATAATATTGATGGATGTTGTAAGTTTTTCGATATTCATCATTTTAGATACAACCTTTCTCACCCAATGGTCAATTTTCACTTAAGAAGACTAAATATATCAGATTCTAAAGTTTAAAGTTGATTCCAAATCACTGTAAATATCCCTGATTGGAGTGAGGGTTTGACCCTCTAACTGTTGTCGCTCTAATACAAAATTTATTACGTATAAAAAAACTTTAGAAAGAGGCATCTCAACATGGAGAAAGTTAAGAAGTTTCACAAAGGCTTTCAGATATTAGACTATTCACTTCACTGTTGGAAATTATTAATTAAGAAAGAATAATTTCATTTGCATGTATAAGAATACAAACATTTAATCTGAGGATTTTAAAGGAAAAATACATACAAGAACATACATAAGAAAACAATTAAATGTTGAGATATCAGTTAGCATGCAATTGTAAAAAACATGCTTTTTACATTAAATGCAGTGAAAAAAATTGTCTGGATAAAATATGGCTTAAATGAGGAGGAATGATTCTACACTATCATCTCTCATAGAAAAGGAAATTTACGAAGAGAAAAAGAAATGAGGGGAATTAGGTTACCATTAAGAATGAATTAATGTATAATTAATCCTTTTAAATTATTTGTGAAATTCATTTCAAGAATCTTGAAGCAAAAGATTCAATTATTTGAAAAATATTTAATTATAATCTGTGTAGAAACGAGATATATTCGTAGCTATTAAGAAGTACTTATTAAATTTGTAAGCACTGTATAGAAAGATAAGAGAACAAAACTGAAAATTGAATAAAGAAGGTTTTTTTTTATGTTTGTCTTTTCTCCATTTTTAAATATTATTCAAAATTCTTTTTCAATTAAAGGAGAAATTTTTATGTTATATACGGTTTCATTATTTTATGAATTGAACTTAATAAAATTTAATATGACAATAAAAAAACTTGCTTTTCTTTCACTTTTTATTATTTTACGTTTAATTACTTAAACTCTAAAATTTTGGTCAATATTTTGACTTCTTGTTAATTTTACATGAAACTTCTTACACGTTTTTGTATATTAGAAGTAATTAACATTGACGAAGGGTTAAGCTTAAGTGCAGTTAATATAACTGAAACTTAAATCTATCATTGTTTGAAACATTAAATAAACTATATTTTTTAAAAATTTTAATGATGAATTAATATAAGTTACTTAAATTAAAAATACTTGAAATTATAGATATATTTATTCATTGTATTTAATATACACCAATATTTAACTATTCATTAATTATTTTTAAATTTATTATTGCTTAAATATATACATTAATCTAAAAATTAATATTTAGTAATTGCAATTCAATTCTATTAAATTATAATTTTAAAATAATATAATTTTGTTTTAAATTTTATTTAATGGATCTACATAAAAATTTTAGAAATTAAGTGTCACTTTATAATTTATATTGGTGAGTAGTGATTTATTTTTATGGAATAAAAATAACAACTTCCGCACGAAAAATATTGAATTTTTCTTTTCTTTTTTTTTTTTTTAAAGTCACACGAATCACAGTTATACATCATTTAATGTTAAGTATATATGCTAAATTAACAAACTGGAGTATAAACTCCTTTTAAGTAATTAATAAAAGTTCTATGTGAATAAAAATAGGGAATTATCTTAATTAAATAATGATTAATTAAACAATGATAACATTTCTTAATTTGCTTAGAATGCCTTTCTAACTACCTATTTCTGATAAGAGGAAAGTCGTAAATACAGTCGTAACTATGAAACATTATCAAATGACGATATCTTCAACCAGCTTCGAAACATTGCTATCATTCCTTATTTCATGCGCAGCAATCGTGTTTAATAAACACGTTTCTTCTGAGGCAGGAGTGTGTAGTTTAGTGAGTCATAAAGAAGGCAAATTAATGAAATACATTAATTTTCCCATTCGTAGATAAATTAAGAGAGAAAATCAGATTGATATCAATGTTTACCAATTTTTTTCATCAAAGGTTGCTTGAAATGGCACAATTAATAAAAATCAAGTAATTGTGACAATATGTTAATATTTTAAAGCCGAATGCAATAAAAAAAATATTGAACCTTTATTTAATCTGACCCATAAAAATGTTTACTTCATATAAATGGGCATTACTTTCCCAATTTTTGATTAATATAACATCAAGTTTATAATCAATATTTGATTAATATGACATCAAAATACTTGAAGAGTAATTATGGTGAAACACCAATTAACGTATTAAAATATTTAAAAGAATATTAAATTCTTGAAAGCACAGAACTTTTGAAATACAATGGCTAAATGATAGTTGGATTTCAGTTTAAATGTAAAGGTATTAGAAATGTGTGTGTGCGTGTGCTCAGTTTATAAAAATATTATCCATATTTATCGGGAATTATTAAATTAATATATTAGTTGTAAATTTGTGTAGCACTGAGAATAATGACTTAGGTATGGGAATAATATAAAAACGTTAAACATACATATTTAAACTACTTATTAATCCTTTATAAATAAAAAGGATAAATCAACAAAATAATCTAGTTCTTCGAATTAACGTAGTGTATAAAATGTGTGACTACGTGTGTGATTTTAAAACAAAACTAAAAGAGCATTAATTAAACACATAAGAAGTTAAAGAAAAGAGTATTATTTCCTTCCTATACAATCCCTTAAATCCTTAATAATACTAGCAATTCTGAGACAATTAGCTAAAGGTTGTAAAATTTCGTTAAATTATGTAAAAAATTCTTAGTTCAAATTAAACATTAAATAATATTTTAAATAAGCACTTATTTTAAGCATTTATTTCTTTTTTTCACACAGTATTTCTGAAGATTTTGTTATAAATCAAACATTCATAATTAAAAAGAGCATTCATATTTCATGAAAGAATTGGAGATTGATATTTCAGAGTTTGTTGTGATCCTAGACAAATTAAATTGTTGAAAATTTTAGAAATGAAAAAAAAATTATACTTAATGATAATTTAATTGCTTTAAAATTGATTTTCTTAAAAGAAGTAACAAAAAATGTGTCTTCTTGAAGAGGAAAATCAATTTCAAGATAAAGATAGCAAGCAATAGAGTACATGCGAAGATATGTTTGCTTCGTATAGGCTATTGTAAAAAATATTTTGGTCTTAGTCTTCATAATCTCCATGGTTACGATCTCCTGTGGCAAAACCGGATGACATTAAATCTTTCTGTCTTCTTTTATTTTTATTCCCCTCACAACTGGGAACAATGAGGTGAAAATAATTGCCATTGTCAATGAACTTCTTGTATTTTTTAGATAAGAGAGTCAAAATATTTCTGTTGTGAGTTGTTTTCTGTAGATTTCGTAACAATTTTTATCAAGAAAGGAAGAATTTCTCTTAAAAAAGTTTCATTGCAATTCTTCTTTATTACTTTGCAAGTGATGTATACATGTAAGAATTATATTGATAAGTTTGACAGAACTTTTTTGAATTGAAATATTTATTATCGTGAAAAATTGGCTCAGATTAAATATATCTCAATTTAATATTTGCTGCAGATTATGTTAAGGTTTTGCATCATTAGTAAGCCTATAAATATTTATCAGACTTTTTACTATCTCTCATTATGTTATGGTCTTTGCTAAACATTTTATTCAGTTATATGTATTACAATGTTTCACTCTCTCTAGTGACGGAAAATAAGTTTGGTACAATTTTTTTATTTAATTGAATAATAATTTTGAAAAATAAAAAATATTTAAAATTGGACTGTTTGTTAATAATTCGTTTAACATTTAGTTTTGATTTATTTAAACAAAAGAGTGTTACAGCCTCTCCGAATTCAATATCAAAAGATGAATGCAAAATACAAATTTTGATAAAATCTTTTCTAGTTTAACTCATTACTCCCTATCTTCAGTATCATTCATGGAATTTCACCTTAAACAATCCAATTACATAGTAGTCTTGAATATGATTTTCAAAGAATGTAGTAATAAATATCTAATTAAAAATTATACAGACTTTGGCATTATACTTTTAACTTACAAATTTATGTATCAAAATTGGCACAATATTTGGCTGTGAATTAAAATTTCAGTATATTCTTATAAAATACTCATGCCTTTCAAAAAAGATATGTAATACGTTTTACTTGAAACTCATATATTTTGATTCCAACTTTATTTTTCCAGAAATTTTCACTTTCATAAATTTTATCCAAATTATAATTTTAAGTCTAAATTAATAAACATTTACGAACGATATTCATTTCTTGTTCTGTTAACTCACAATTGGGTGTAAATACTTGAATTGTTTCAGCAATTGGTTCTGTTAAATGTGTCCAACTAATTTCTCTGACAATTGTTTTATCTGGAAGGATAGATCCTAGAATATTGAATATCAATGATATTTCAGTCATTTTATTTTAAATGCATTTTTATAAATAATTTTAAAAAGATATAAAAAATAAAAAGAATTAAAGATATAAAATACTGAAGATATAAAATATTGAAGATATAAAATATTTATGATACAAAAAGATATTAATATCCAAAAGGTACAGTGTTATAATCATCCAAGATTCTACGTTTATCAAATCCAAATGTATATCTTTTATTTGTTTTTATACTTGAAATATTTCTATCTTTTTCGATTTTAAATTGGTTGATTTCTACATCTAAATAACCTGTTTCACCAGTTATTATTTTCATTCTATTATCGAAATCTAATATCATTTCACTTTGATAAGACATTTTAAATCATTTAACTTTACCACATATACCACCATTATTTAATTTATATCCATAATCTTTACTTGCTCCAGCTATCCAAGATTCTATGTATTTATCATTTCCCAATTCATCAGTCCATTCTCCTAACAACTTCCGTTTCAATTCCCGTTCCAACTAACACCTGTTTCAATTTTTTTAGTTCCATTGTCTTTATATACAATACTGTCTATATCATAATAATGTACCTTTTCTAATAATTTATCAAGCATTTTATATAATCTAATTCTAGCAGAACTCGTTGTAAATGCTGCTATATATACATTGGTATTGAAATTGTTTTTATCATATTGGTCTTTCATTTTATAACTCATTTCATCACAGTCGCTATTCATAAAATTCATATTTAAATCTTTAATTGTATCATCTAAAATGATTTGATAAAATTCTTCAATTTCCATTACATATTTAGTCTGTTGAACATTTAGCCTTTGACCGAACTTACCCCATAAAGAGTTTAACCATATTTTAGCTATAAATCTCATACCAGGATTTTCTTCAATTATATCTAATTGTATACCTAATTTTTCTTTAACTACTTGTCTGTATTCTTTTTCACTTTTAAAATTGTTTTTCCATTTATCACAGGTTTCTAATTTTATTTTTAAATATGTTTTAACATACACTTTAAAAAATTTTTTGGTCTTATTTTCAAAATGCCACACTTCATAAATATTCTTTATTTTATATCCTTTTTCGATAGCTAGTTTTATCTCATCAGTTGTCCAAGTTCCAATTATACGTCTTTTCTTCTTACTGTGTACACATTCAGAGTTCCTTATCTCGTAACAGATTTCGCATTTTCTCTTTTCTAAAAGTGTTTTGAAATGATTACATTTTATTGTTTCTGAACATCTTTTACACAAGGAAAATATTAATTTTTCTGCTTTATATGGTAATACAGGATGATATAATTTCCTAGGTGGAAGCACTTTACATTTTATTAATCCATACCATTTCTCATCATACTTTTTAGAATTAAATATATTTTGAGGATGCCCAATAGGATGATAATAAAAGTAATTAACAGTTTAATATAATGAACATACATCTATATATTTACCTTTCATATTATCTTTCATTTCATATTTTAATTTAGTTGGTTCACATCTTCCTCCATAAAAATCATCTCTTGGATTTAAAGGTTCAATGAAATCTCTTTTCCATTTCTTTTTTATATATTTCTTTATATCCTTATTATTATCAAAATCGCATTCTCAAATATTAACTTATTCATATTCAGCTTTAATTATCTTTTTTTTTTTAGTTCTTTTATATAAATCATTCATAAGCATTTGATTCACAGTATTTATTTGTGTTTTTGAAAAGCATTTAGGACATCCATGCCAAAAGCATCCATGAAATTGGAACACTGTATTATCATAAAATCCATCAACCATGTAATATTTTTACCTAATTTTAATTTTTTCTCTTTACCATGTAAAGCATGTTGTATATTAATATTTTCTTTTTGAGATATATAATCTAACCAAGAAATTGATTTTTTACTGTATTGATCTTTTTGAATTACATCTTCATCAACAGCAATTGTATTCTCTTTCAAGAATTTATCTCTATAAATTGCCATACATAAACCAGCTAAAGTTGCATATTTAAAAGGATCAACATTCATAATTTCTAAGAATAATATTCTTAATTCTAAACATCCTTTTTCTAAATATCTACATCAGATCTACAATATTTAATGAACTCATTTTTAAAATCAAATGTTTCATGCTTTACTGAATCATACCATTTATTAAATTTTTTCCTTTCTTCTTTAATCATATTATCATATCCATACTAATATTTTTCAGGATATTTACCTACATAGTTTTGATTATTTTCAGTGTAAAATAGATGAGGAAAATATCCTTTTGCTAATTCAGTTAATCCAAAAGTTTTAGGAAATTTTTTAAGCACACACATTGTAAAATTAATTGCATCTACAAATTTTATTTTATAATCTTCAGCATTCATAAAATTAAGCTTATTGCCTTGATAAATTGTGTATACTTTGATATGATTTTTAAAGCAATATTTAGCTAAAAATTGAAAATCAAATCCTTTTCCATAATGAGCTATAACTGTATATCCATAATAATAATAATTAAATAACCATTCACAAAAATCATTTTCATTATTGAATAATTTTTCATTTCCTTTAAAATCATGGTATATAATTAAATTAACTTTATGAACTCCTGAATCTTGAGCTGTTTCAACATCAAAAAATAAATATTTTTCAGTATAATTATGTTTACATTGGACACACCAATCCTTTTTATTTTTTATATTTTTAACACAATAATCTTTACACACACCTCCTTTACAATCTTTTTTCTTCATAAAACATTTGTGATCTTTGTTAATCCATTGCCAACAATTTTTGCATTCGTATTCACCACATTTGTGATCCTTTAATTTTCTTTCGTATGTTTTTAATATACGCTTACATTTTAAACATTTTGCAATTATCTTACAAACATTCAAACCTTTTTTTATTTATTTGTTTATGATTATCAAAACAATTTTTTCCTTTAAATTTTCTATTGCAATTCTTACAAAATATATCATCTCCTTTACAATCAGATTCTTTAACAAAACATCTGTCACATTTTAAAGGGCATTTATGTTTATTTGCTTTCTTATATCCAATTTTACAATAATCACAATAATTATCCTTACCTAAAAATCCTGTCATTGATGTAATTACATTAAAAGGATTCCCATCTTTATAAATGAAAATACATGTACATTTTCGTATATATTTACCACTATATATAATCTGATTTCCATTCTCTCTACATACTACATTGATTTGAATACCTAAAAATTTTTCAAATATTTTAACCTCTTCCAGGTTACAAACTTCTAATGGTACATTACATAAACTATGTAATTTTGTAGCTAGATTTTTCTGTAATATACGACCTTTTTTAATATACTGAATTTAGTTATTTGTTAAGTTTTTAATATCTAATATCTCACTTAATAATTCAGGATTTTGAGTAGCTAAAGCTACTACTATCGATCTAGCTAAACATATATTATCATTATTTTTAATTTGTAAAATGCTTTTCTTTTTAACTGGATCTGTTTCAGATTATAATTTTAAATATCTACCTCCTTGAGGTAATTCAATTACATTAAAATCAAAAATGCATTCAATTATATTTAATTCTTTATATTCAATTTCATTATTTAAAGTTTCTAAATCTACGTCATAAGCATCTTTAGTATTCATCATTTCAGAATGAAAAGGAACACTTAGTTTAGGATTATATACAATTATATCAACTTTACCATTTATATTTCCAATAGCTCTTTTAAATATTTTTCTTAAAATATCATAATAACCTTCAGGTAAAAGTTTAGATCCTTCAACTCTATATTGTTTTCTATATACTTTATATTTTTTAATATATTCACCTCTGGATTCAATAATTTCATAATCAGGTTTAAATAACTTATTTAGTTTTACTTCTTTTTTAAATTTTTAATTTTTACAGGTTCAAAATCTTTAGTATCTTTATTAAATTTTAAATTATATGAATCAAATAACTTTTTAATATTTTCTCTTCTCTTTGGATATTTAATAATTATTTTCTTTTTACGATCTAAATAATCAGAAGTATCTAAATCTAATATATTTGTTTATACTTGTTTATAATTTCCAGTTTTTCTAATATATGATATTATAGATTTAATAATATCATTCTTAGATTTATTTTTGATTTTTATTTTTAAATCTTTTATAACATTTTTCAATTTTTAAATACTCAAAGTACTCAAAGCATTCTCAATATGAGCAAAAGCCATACTTCTATTGAAATAAAAAACAAGAATTTTTTTATTTCTATTTATTAGAAAGTATTTTTATAAAGGGATTTCAAAAATATAATTTTTTATTTTCTATTTGTTAGAAAGTATTTTTATAAAGGGATTTTAAAAAATAGAATTTTTTATTTCTATTTATTAGAGAGTATTTTTATAAAGGGATTTTAAAAAATGGAATTTTTTATTTTCTATTTATTAGAAAGTATTTTTATAAAGGGATTTTAAAAAAGATAAAATGTTTTAAAAGATATTAATATTTAATATTTAAGATTTCATTAGCAGCAATTATATTTACTAACAATTTTTTGTCTATTTTGCTCTTCTCATGTCTCGCGCGATGCCAAAGGGTGCAGTACCTACCACAAATACAGAACTCAGATTGAGAATAAATATCTTTGGTACATTGTATGTAACGCGACATTCTTTTCTTTATATGCATATAAAATTCCTGTTACTGTAATAAAATTCCTGTAAGTAATAATTATGTCATCCTGTTACATAAAATTTTATTTGTTGTACTACCTATATATATATATTATCATCTATACAATTTACTATTTTAAAAATTTTCCCGTGAATGGTATTCATTTTATTTTAAAGGTACATTATAAATACAATTTTGCTAACTTAGAAGCTCATCTGCGGATTACCCAGTCTCAAATGTTTTTACCATTAGAGCCTATTCATTACACGGGTTCTCTCTATAATTTTCCAAATTGAGATGGTAATTTGAGCACTAAGAAACTTCCCGCAACAAGGGATGTATTGCTAATCTCTTTTCAAGATTAACAGTGGCCCCTTTGACCACAATATTGGTATCCTGGTATATGCATTTCAGGAGAATTTAATTTATCTTGTAGAAAACCAACAACAGCACCTCCTTTCTTACATTTGCAAAATCTTTTTATTACACATTTATTTAGATATAAAATTATTTATCAACATATTTATAACCATTTAATTGAGTCTTCTTTATATATTTTTCTATAGTAAAATATTGTAAGTTTTGAATATATTCATCTTCTCTCATATATACTTCTCGTTCAGTCAAATTGTTTGACTTCAATAAATTTAACAGCTGTTTATAAAACTTATAAGCTAGTTTATATTCACTATTTTTAGCAGAAATATTTAAAGACTTATAAATTATTTCAATGACACCTGCTGTTATATTCAATGCTGATTAGGGAAGAAAAACGAATCCAGATAAACCAGATGCACTAAATAAAAATCTACCGACTGATAAAGAAATACTCAATTTATTCATCAGTTGATAAGACTTTCGATATATATAAACTCTCTTTTCCAAATATTCTTCCATTTATAAAGGCTCAAAATTTCTTCGATATCTCATATTTAGATTTACTAAATCCAACATAAAGAAATCAAAACGTTTTTGAATTTCTTTCTTGTATAATTTTTTAAATTCCTCATTAGTAAGATTTCCATCAATTACTTTAATAATCTGTTGGATTTCTCTAGGTTGTAAACTAAATAAAATAAAATAATTACAATTCTTTTTTATATTAATAGGAGTAGAATAATATGATTGACTCAGATAAATAATGGATGCATTTTTCTTTCTTCCTCTGATAAACAATTCAGCTATAACGCTTTGATCTGTTTCAGTTATACATTCATCAAAAATTACTAGATTTTTCATACATGGATCTAAATCATCTACTTTTATGAATTCTTTGGAATCGGAAGATAATAATACTTGTTCTTTTTTATATTTATTAAACAATTCCAGCAATAATTCTTTTATCTTTTGGTTCTTACAATTTACGATATCTTCTCTTTCAATATCATTAAACATTGTAAAATTTTCTTCCTGTGTTATACATTTTGGCTCATAAATATCTTTGGCACATGCAAACCAACCATCAAATTTCAAATAGTTATATATTAATTTAACAAGCAAATTTGTTTTTCCCTATCCTGCACTGCCTACAATTAAAAGTCTAAAAGGATGTTTTGATAATGAAGGAATTTGATTTTCATCTGTAAATTCTTCAGGTTCCGTATAATCTTTTATTTTTATCATTTATTTATTTTTAAAATATCTACTCGGAGTAAAATATAATCTATTAGGAGTAAAAGTAATCTATTTGGAGTAAAAAATAATCTACTAGGAGTAAAAAATAATTTACTTATAAATAAATGAATATTATTGAACGTGAAAGAAATAAGAAATTAAAACAACAGATTAGAAACGAGTTAGAACTAATAAAATTACAATCTGAAATAATAAAAAATAATGAAGTTAAACTTGAATTCGATTTGGGTATTGAAAAATCTATAAAAGAATTTCATAAACCTGTAATTGAAAAATTACAAGTCCACGAAACTTCTAGAAGACAAAATGTTGAAAGTATTCAATATGCTATAAAAGATTTAGCAGATAATATGTCTTTTATACCTCAATATGAATCACCTAAACAATAGGAATTAGATTATTCTTCAGATGCAGGAAAATTAATGGAAAAATCTGAAGGAATAATAAGGTTGAATTTTAATAAGGATTTAGATTTTAATTTACTTAAAAAAGAAGGATTAGAATTACCTTCTGAGCTTTTAAATCAAACAGATGAAGAGTTAGAGGAAATAATTAAAACAGCAAAATCTAAGCGAGATGATTATAAAAGACATAAAGGAAATTTAACTAAAATAAGAAATTATGAGACTAGTGAGAAGAAAAAACGAAATATACAAGATAAAATAAATGAAGCCGATTCTAACATGAATGGTTTAAAAATGTATATAAGAGCATTGAATACTCTCAAAGCAGGAAATGAATATATAGGCAGTGGTATAAATAAATTAGATGAATTAACAAGTAAAATATGCAAGGGTTCTAAGTCTAAAAAAAATTATAATCAAATAGTTATTACATTAGATAAACTTTTAAAAGAAGGAACATTAACAAGTGATTTTGTAATAGAATATTATAAATTTTTACTTTAGAATATAAAAAATAATAGAATATAAAAAATTTTTACTTTAAATAAATGTATGTAACAAAAGTAGTTTATTTGAGTGATAATCAAATTTCAAAATTAAAATCTGGATATAAAAAAGGAGAAGAAGTTTCATTGCAAATAGATAAAAGTAAAACTCCTAATTATGATTTACATCTTACCAATACACAAATCAATCAAATTGTAAAAGGTAAAGGAATTACAATTACTACATAGTACTACATAAACCTACATATTAGAATTACTAAATAGTAAAACTCAATTACAAAAGACTGGAGGCTTTTTACCATTTTTGATTCCTATTTAACATCTTTAGGACTTGGAGCTGCTAGTGGTGCAGCAGGATGGGGCACAAAAAAATTATTAGATAAAATTTCAGGATCTGGGATTAAAAACAAACCGTTGTGGAAAGGGGGTATATCTTCCCTCTGAATATCCAACAAAATAATAGATGAAAATATGAAAAACGAAAAAGGATTTAGAGTTACATTTTCTTACTTAAAAAAATATACTACCTAAAAATATAAGAAAATTTGAAAACGGAATTATTGATTTAGATGTATCTACAGGTAGTGGAACTCTCTGGGTTTGTTATTATAATGATCCAATATATGATTTTGTAGAATATTTTGATCCCTTTGGAGAAACTGAATTTGAAAAAATAAAAATTAAAAATGATTTTCTTCCTACAAATATAGCAAATTATTTGAAAACTTCGGGAAAAGAAATTCTTTATAATTCTAGTTTTTTACAACAACCTACATCTGTTAAATGCGGTTTATATTGTATGAGATATATAACTGAAATAAATAAAGTTAAATCACCTATTGATATTTTATATTCATTTACTCAAAAACCTAGTATTTCCAATGAAAAAATAGTTACTTATAAATAAATGAAGTACCTCATTTTAGATTCTAAAAAAACTACTAAATCAGAAGATTTTACTATTGAATATTCAACCCCTTTTAATTTTAAGGAAATAGCTCTTCAGTCATTTCTATGTATATTTCATGAAATAATATTACTGAGAAGAATAATAAATTTTCATATTTTGATGGTAAGAAATGGATAGATTTTACTTTTCCAAATGGTCATTACAGTATAAAAGAATTGAATCGTTATATGGTTAAATACTTTCGAAATGATCCTCCAATATTATTTGGAATTATAGAAGAAAGACAAAGATTTGCAATTAAATTAAAAGAACATTATAAAATTGATTTATCCAAAAGTGAATCGTACAAAATTTTAGGATTTGAAGCAAAAATATATGAAGATGCAGAACAAGAAGGTAAATGTATAGCAGATATAGCTAATGGAAATGATAATATTTATATTCATTGTGATATAGTAGATGGTGCATATATAAATCACTTTCAATCTGATGTGATTTACTCATTTACAACTACAAATCCTCCATGAAGTTTATATTCTAACGAATTTGATAAACCTATATTTTTTCCTGTTAAATCTGATTCCACACATAGAATTACAATGAATATTACAAATCATCGAGGTGAACTAATTGATTTAAATAGGCAAGAGGTACAATACAGATTTATAACTAAATAAATGAACAAACACAGATTGTACAGAAAGAGTAAAAAAATAGAAGGAAGAGGTTTCTTTTCTGATTTAATATAGGAAAAGAAGCTAAACCTATTATACAAGAAAAATCTAAAGATTTCATAATAGAAAAATTAAATGAGATTTTATCAAAAAAAAAAAAAAAATACATTGTGCAGGATTGAAAACTTTTTATCCTAAATAAATGAACAAAATTTATGATTTGAGTGATACCAATTATTATTATAATAACGAAATTGAAAGCTTTGAATATAGAGAAATTAAACAGGAGAATAGAGATAAAAACAATCCATATGAAAATGCCACATATAGTTCCTTTATAAATGATACAAATGCTAATATATTATATTCTGAAGGTTATCTGCAGCAAGAAATTAAAATTGTAAAAGGTGATGGAAGCAATGTAAATAATGAAAATGTTAGTTTTGTAAATGGTGGTGGTTTGATTAATTCGTGCAAATTAACAATAGGAAATACAGAAATTGAATCTACTATTAATTATAAAGCAATCATGAATCAAGTATTAGGATTGATAAATTTCACACCTGATTATTCAAAATCTGAAGCTACTAATATGTTTTTCTATATGGATACTTCTGAATATGCTGAGAGAAATAATTTCAAATATAATGGAACTTTCTGGATGCAACTAAAATTACTGATTTTTATAATAACTTTAAAATGAAGGAAAAATATAATGATGGATTTGCAAAAAGATGGAAATTCACTAAAGGTAGTCAATCTGTAAGAATATGGATACCTTTGAAATTTATTTTTGACTTTTTGAGAGAATATAAAAAAGTACTTACAGGATTTCAAATTAAAATAGAAATTCTAAGAAACGATAGTAAAAATATGTTATATACAGATTTTCAAAATCCTGATTTCAAAGCAGTTTTTGAAGACCTATCTCTCTGGTTACCGTATGTTAGATTTAAAAATTATGGTTAATGATTAATAACATAAAAATTCCAAAACTAAGTTATTCCATGGATTTTAATAAAAAACATTATAATCGAATATAAACAGCTCTTTTAGAAGCAAGAATGAACAATATAAATGCAGAAACAGGTTGCATGGTAGATTATTAAATTTTAGTAAATGCCCTATAATTTGTTTTAATCTAGAAAATCATGAAAATTATACAAACCTGAATAATTTAATGATTGAATTCAATTGGAGATTAAAAAATAATACTACCAAAAATTACTTTTTCTACTTCATTTTCAAAGAAATAAATAAATGTTCTATGAATATGCAATCTGAAGAAATAACGATGATTAAAACATTGAAAGCACATAATCAGTTTATTACAATAATAAATGGCAGCTTATTATCCTTTGTTTGATGATGAAATAAAAGAAGAACCTCCAGGTCCTACAGGTGTAGGATTTAAATTAACAAACGATGGAAATTACGATATAGAAAAAAAGAGTTTAAGAAATGTAAATGAATCTTTAAAATTAACTGATTCTTCTACAAAATCATATGTGGATAGAATTCATGAACATTTTAAACAAGACGTTATAAATTTATCAGATGTTTCTCTTATTCATTCACAAAATGATAACTATAATGCAAAACATAAAAGAGTTTTAAATGTGTCAGATCCAAAAGATTTACATGATACAGCTAATATGAATTATGTGAATAAAATTGTACAAGAATTAGAACAGAAAAGTTTAATACATTTAACTGAAGGTGGTTTTGATGCTAAAGATCAAATAATTGGAAATGTAAAAGATCCTGTAAACGAAAAAAATGCTGTTAATAAACGCTACTTTGAAAACAATGCTTTAGTTTTAAATAAAAATGTATTTGATGCTAAAAACAAGAAAAAAATACGATGTGTGTAATAAATATTATGTAGACAGAAAAACACTCATTAATAATAAAAAGAATGATAATATATTAGTACGAGATAATGATTGATTATATGTACCTTCTTTAATTAAAAATGGTATGCATAATTTTGGAAATTTAAGACTTACAAATGATGCAAATCCTGTGATAAATGAAGACGTCGCAGCAAAAGAATATGTCGATTCTCAAAATTTCTATGCTACTTTTAAAGAGAGATATGCAACATATCATACAGGAGGTTTCAGACCTGTACAATTTAATTTAATGAGCTCTAAACTATTAGAGCCAGATTTAAAACTAACAACTAATATGCAAATGAAAATTACAATTTTCTTGAAATCTTAATATCTTACACATAGTCCTTTAATACATTTACAAATTGGAGAAGATTTATATTTACTAAACCTTTAACAACTGATTCCTAATCTGTTATATGTTTTGCATATGGTAAAAAAAAAGACCAAATTAAATTATCAATTTGTAGTGATGGACAATCAAATAAATTAAAACCTTTCATACATATAGAAAAAATAGATTTTGTTTAAAATTTATAAAATAGGCTCAAAAAAGTAATTCTTAAAAAACACTTACGATGGCTTTTATCTTAACAATTCAATAAACTTATAAAAATATCACATTTTTTATTAAAAAAACATACTTTTTCATTCAAATTTTAACTATAAAAAACTCAATTTTATCAATTTTTTTTAATCATGAAACAGCTTAAAAAAACTAACAATACTGCATCTTATAGTGAAAAATCATCACTTTTTATTGAAAAAATACTTTTTTGTTTAATTGTTAAAAATTGAAAATTTTCTATTTTTACAGTTTTTTTTTATTATTATCAAAAAACAGCTATAAAACTTAGGTCTTAATAGGTTTATGCAAAATAGGTCTTATTTTGCATAAAATATAGCGTTTTTTGAGTGTCCTGAAGAACTTACATACACTACTTATATATATATATATATATATATATATATATATATATATATATATATAACACTGGACATACTAAATAATCATACCGGTGTAAGCGAGTATAAAGTAACTTTTCGCACAAACTGCGCTATTAAAGTCAGAGGAAACTTAGATTGCATTCACGAGTCTCACTCGACCAAGCACTTTAGAAACTTTCAAGTACCTACTATGCAGAAACGGATTCATCTTTCAATGCTAAATAGTGGCTGGCTTTAAATCTGTCTGATTTATACTTTGAAAACTTTGGATCTATCAAATTTATTTGAATTGATATCAACAAATCTGATAATTTTATAGATAATATAATTATATCATCAATTCACCTCTTCACCAAGACTTTTCAAAAGATCAATGCTCGTAAAAAAATTATCAATGTATAAAGTGTAACCTGAAGGATTCCCAATGTTCTCTATTAGTTTCATCACAACACCGGTACCAAGAGGAGTATCTTTTCCTGCATGAAATTCCTTACCGCAGTACAGGGAAAAGTTGTAACAATATCCTTCGCTTCCACAGAGAGCCCATAGTTCATATCCAAAGCGTATCGGCTTACCTCGGATAAACTGTTTCAGACTATTTCTACCGTAGTACATGATAATCATTTCATCAATGCTTAGATTTGCTGAGAAGTGTCCGAACTTCATAAAATTATTATTGAGCATGGCAAACAAAGGTTTTACCTTGAACGATCGGTCCTCGGGATGCTGACTTACGGTACTATTATCCACAAAGTGTAAATAAGATTTCAACTTTTGGAAACGGTTTCGTGACATTGCATTTTTCACCAGGGTAATTCCAAGGTCTTCAGCATCTGACCAGTAGTCACGTTCACAGGTATTTGAATGATAACCAGTTAGAAGCAAAATTCCTAAAAAAACACGTATTTCGTCAGCACTGATCAAGAAATCATGTTCGTTTTTTACATCTGTTGCATATCGCACAGTTTCTTTTACTATGTGATCGTAAACTTCGTTAGAATAAAACTGCTCAAAAAGTTCCACTGGAGATTTTTCTTTCAATGTAGTTTCCATGTGCTTGAGCAAGTCATTTGCAGTTGAATCAACCTGTGTTTTCCATTTTGAATATTGTGGTGATTTCGTCTTTATCCAAGATGACTGATACTTTTCAGCTTTTCGTCTGCGCTTTGTTGTCGAAACACCAGCGCTTGTGGACGCTTCAGTCTCAATACTATCTCCAACTCTGACTTCCAGAGTCCCAGGAACGTCATTTACAACAATCTCACCAGTATTTACTTCCGTGTCGTCCCCTTCATCTTCGTCAGTTAGTTCACTGGCATCTGGTGGTAACACAGCAATTTCAACATCGCTCTCATCTGAATCTAAACTATTTAATAGTTCCAGTGCTTCCTCTAACTTCAAAAACCTTTGCACAGACATCACTCTTTAGGGGCAGAAACGTAGGGAGGATTTTTTTTTCTAAACTTCTAGTTACAAATTTAGAAATATCTCATCATTTATATGCTTATCGTCCCACTGTCCTTTTTGGAGGACAGTTAAAAACTAACGCGCTACAACTTACCTAATAACAATAAAGCTTTAACCAACCAGCAGGATTATAAACGAAGACTGCTCTCACATAAAAACTGACCAGCCAAGTGTTTAAAACAAACTGAAAGGGAATTCTGCAATCGCAAAGAACAGATACATATGACGCTCATTAATGTCAGGAAAAAACAAAGTTTCCAGATGAAGGCGACGGACGGGCGAGACAGAACTCATGCTAACAGAAGCTTAGACATAACTTTACATGTTCCAGCTGATAAAATATTCGCAACAAACAACTACTAATTTCTACATGCTATTTTTCAGCTGTCCTCCGGATAGGACAGTGGGATAAAATGGGTTAATTATATGTTTTCGAAATAAGGTATTCATTTTTATGTACTTTATTTAAGCACTCTATAATTTTAAATAGTTTATTTATTGCTATTATTTCTAAATGATTAATTTATTAGAAATTTAGATTCTGAGTTGGATTAAATTAATAATTTGTTTAGAAAATTTTTTGTTTTTGTATTTCAATGTTTTGTAATGTTTGTAAAATTTTTAAGGTTCACTTAATCTTGAGTACAATTTTTTATTTAAGCATTTTAAAACAATGTATAAAATAACAGAATTCAATATGTATTTCTAAAATTTTCAAGTAATAGAAAGTTATATAACTTGAAATATTTTGAAAGTTATAGAAAGTAAAGAAAATTTTCAAGTTCAAGTAATAAAAATAATAGACTCTAAAATAAATAAAAGGGTAAGGGTTTTACATTCATTTCATTTAAAAATATTATGCATAATGTCTCAAAAGCCAACATTTAATTGAAGTGACACATTATTTTCAAAATGATAAAGAAAAACATTAATAAGTATGACCTTTTTCATTTACTGAATAGAAAAAAAATGTTATTTTCATTTTTATCTGTTTTCCGAATTGGACTTTTTTGGTTGTTTCAAAAGAAAACATTAGTAGCACTTTTAGTGAAAGAGAGAGAGATACATTTTTCACTTTCATTAACAAGAAAAATATCTCTTTTTGTTTTCTGTAAACCAAAAAAATATGACACACACTTTTTCTCTCTAAAATATTTTCCAGAAGAGTTATTTTGATCTTTAGCGATTGACTGCGTATCTAATATACTTCCTTATAAATTTTTGTGCTAAAAAGAAGCTTTCTGCACATAAAATTTTATGTTTCTTACTTTTTATATTATTTACACAAGAAAGTACTCAAAGTACTATAAAAAAATAAAATAAAAAAAAACAGGCTATTTTTAATTGTGTGTGCTAAAAAGAAATCCTAACAAACGCCCCGATTTAATTTGGGATTTAAAAAGAGATTCATCGGTTTTGTTTTTTTAAGAAAGTAAATTCCTTATCAATTAGTTAGAGTCTGGTGTAAACTATTGACCAATCAGAAACAAATATGCATTTGTATTCACAATCTGATTTTATAACAGAAAGTGTTTGCACAGAATGTTTGTCTTGATTGCTTGTTTATCACACACACAGATGACGGAAAGCTTTAATTATACTTTCGCTGTTTATAAATAAATTTTAAGATTTTAATAAATTTTTTTAAGAAAATGCTGTAGTTAAAGAGTGGTGTTACAAAAAACACATCTTCGTATTTTTGACACATTATAATGGTTTTTCAATATAATCGAAATTCAAGTGTCAAAGTATTGAATTTAAATTTTAATTTTGAAATAGATTCCTATAAGTTTCCAATTTCTATTTTTTCAGATTTCATTTTCGTCATAAAATTTGTTTTAATTACAAGTGGTTACTACAAATTTAGACAATTTAAGAGGAAAGTTACTTAAATTAAATTCTTTTAAATAAAACAAGTTATAATTTTTTTATAACTTTTTATGTGTGGAATCATATTTAATTCATTTAGGATAACAATATAATACATTAATAATTTTAAAAAAATCTGATCTTTTTTTTTGAAAAAAATAATTTTAAAATATTTTTGGACTCTTTCTTTATTTGATGTTTATTATTGTTATTATCTAATTATTTAATTATATATATATATATATATATATATATATATATATATATATATATATATATATATATATATATATGTGTGTGTGTGTGTGTGTGTGTGTGTGTGTGTGTGTGTGTGTGTGTGTGTGTGTGCTATGTGCTAAGCTCTACCTTAAGTCTTAAATAATGTTATTTCATCTTGCTTAAATATCAAATAAAGCAGTGCTCACCAAACTCTTGGACCTGATAGACCAATAAATTCCTAATTTAAATGCCATGGACCAAAAAAAAATTGTGATCTAAAAATACATAAAATGTACCTAGTTAATAAGATGAAATGTTGAATTGTTAGATGAAATTATGAAATCTTTATAGATAAACAAAATTCTGTAAAAATAAAAAGATTTAAAATAGCTTAAATATATCAAACTTTTGGTAGTATACATTCCTAGTGGAATGACTGCTTACTTGAAATAAGATTATGGATATTTGGAAGCAAAATTGTTTTTGCAAGATGGAGAAGCTGAGGCTGGTATCATATTTTGATGGTAGTGACAGATGAAAAGGGCCTCCTCCCAAAAATAAGTTGTAAAAAATTGAGTTTTTAAAACCAACTCACTAAGAGAAATATATTCATTTTCAATTTAATGCAAAAACTAAGATCTTCATAAGGATAGATGAAATTTAAATTTGGCAGTTTCATGAGATGATAGGTCAATGAGACTTTCTTTAGATGCATGCTTAAATTATTATCTTCAATTACCGTTGCACACAAATAGATCTATTATCAACATATTTACATGTCTGGGACCTTCATTCTTTAGGAAATAAAGAGCGAAAGATTTTTTAAATGATTCCAAGTACTTTTTAACTGAGGTTACTACTTGCTGATTAACATAATTTTCTTTCATGCATTCATCAAAATTAGAAAACCTTTTTAGATTGCCTTCAACTAGCCGCGTTTGCCACAGTAGTATTTCAGTAAGCTTCAACTGATATATATATATACTAATGAGCGAAATTTTTGAAGAGTACTAAACTAGATAATTCATGTCTAAAACTATGCAGCTACAGCAGTTCTACTTATTTATCATGGCTTTATTCTGTGAAAAGCGTTATTTTATGAAATAGAGTTTTATAACTTTTCACGCATTATTATTATTTGAATTATATTTCAATGCATCTTAAAATGATGAGTAAGTATATTTCACTTTTTCTGGGGACCAGAGAAATTTTCTCTCAGATCATCACTTTAGCGACCACAGTTATAAAAATGTAACTGTATATGAGTCAATCTTTGGTGTGAAAATCGCTATTTTTGTTTAAAACGTCTGGTTTCCTGTTATGTCATATTTTGTAAACTTTCTATGTTGCATTTGTTTCTTAAACGTGAGGATAACCTCGAAATGAATTTGTATTATTATAAATATCAATGTCTCTTGAAATTATAAACCTCCATTAAAACCCAATTTATTTAAAATACATATATAACTCAAATGAGATGATTACATCAAAAAGAAACAGACCAATTTATTTCTTTGTAATTTACTAATCTGCAAAGTTCAAACAAATGACATTGTTCAGCTATAAACGTAAAAATTCTTCTTAAGGTCTTTCCAATTACCGTTCTTAAATCGAAATATTTTACAGCTTATCTTAACCCACAATAAGTCTCAAGAATGATATTCAGTTGAACGTTAAATTATTGCATTCTGTTTAGTTGGATTATAAATTAGTTTAACCTCTTAAAAACTTAAAAACACACTTTTATATAATTAAATTGTTGTCAGATATATAACTTTCTTTCGATCAAAAACTTTCAGGAATTGATTGATTATACATATTATCATAATCATTTCAATTCAGCAGTGGTGTAATGAAAGCTTAATGTATTAATATTTCCATAACTGTAGTTGTCCAAGCATCTTCTTCTTCTCTTGAGCTTGTCAGATATGTGGCACCTCTGCATTGTTGCATTTTGTACCATTTCCAAGCCCAATTTTTTCCTAGTTCCATTGTCTTGGGTCACCTACCTATCAGACTTTATAACCCTTGGGTTTATAAAGTCTGATAGGCCCTAAATGGAGTTTAGGTGTAACTCTTTAGGATATGGATTACCTAGAGTAGTGAATCTTGTAAGGGCGAGAGCATCACACCCATATAGGATATGATGAGCTGATTTTACCCCTGCGTGGCATTTCCTACAAATTGGTTCCTGTTTAAAGAGCCCCATTGTATGAAGGTGTTTCCTGAAATGATAGTGCCCAGTAATGAAGCCTACAATTGCTTGAATCTTCAATCTTGGGAGTCTAAGAATTTCAGATGCAATTTTCACAGATGAGTTGAAAATCATGCTTTTTGCGTGTTTCTGTCCAGGAGAGTCACGCCAAATTTTGTTCATCTCCTGTTTTTCCCATTTTTGATTGGCCTTCCTTGTAGTCTTCATGTTGATCCAACAAAAGGGTTCAATTCCTATTGGATTGAAAGAGGATCCCTGTTTTGCAAGTTCATCAGCTCTTTCATTACCTTCTATTCCTATATGCCCTGGCACCCAAATAAGAATAATTTTATTCATATTTGCCAGTTCCTTAAGGAGATTTTTACATTCCATTACAATTTTTGATTTGACTTGGAATGAGTAAAGAACCATCAATGCAGCTTGACTGTCACTGAAAATAAGAATACGCTAACCTTGGTAGCCCTTCTTTAAATTTATCTGCAGACAGTTGGTAATAGCAAGAACCTCCGCCTGAAAGACAGTGGCGTGTTGCCCAAGCCCTTTATAAAGACTGAATCTTGGTGTCATGCCACTGACCCCCAGTCCTGAGAGGTTGCCTTTTTTTGATTCATCAGTAAACCAGATAAGATCATTGCTTTTTATTTCAATCGTGCTGTTTTTCCATTCTTCTCTGGTCGGAAAAACTACCTCGAATGGTCTTTCAAACACGCATGTTCTTTCCATGCTATCTGAAGGCATTTGGAGAGTTGGGTGGTTGATTTTTTGGTAATAGTAGTATGACCTCAAGAAGAGGGCTTATCACACCACTGATTTTGCAATTTCATTCTATATGCAGTTATTCTGGCAGCGCTGCATATGAAGATATTTAGTGGAGTCAGGTCCAGAATTGCCTCTAGTCCTCTGGTAGGTGCTGTGGACATTGCACCTGTGATACACAAGCAGACCATTCTTTGCAGACTTCCTAGCTTGTCCTTCACAGTTTTCTGATCCACCTTACACCACCATATCACAGATGTATATGTAAAAGTAAGCCTGACAATTGCTGTGTACATCCAATACATCATTTTTGGCTGTAGACCCCAGTTTTTACCAAGCATGCGTCTGCATGTCATAATGCATTTTTTTGCCTGATTGATTTTGTAGTCAACATGTTTATTCCAGGTGAGTTTTTGATCTAGAATTAAGCCCAGAAATTTCACCTCAGAAGCAACGTTGATTTCAACCTCAAAATGTTTTGGGATAAAGAATCCCTCCCTTTTTATTTTTCTTGTGAATGGTATAAGGTTGGTCTTCTGTTGATTTATATCCAGATTCCTTTCCTTACACCATTTGCCTACATAACTTAGAGCATTTTGCATTAGTTGACAAGTTATGTTAAAGTCTTTACCAAGGATGAGTATGACAATATTATCAGCATACCCCTGGGTATAGTAACCTATAGAATTAAGATGTTTTAATAGGCTATTTACAACCAGATTCCAAAGTAATGGTGATAATACACCTCCTTGTGGACAGCCTCTGGTTGTTTTCTTTTCAAATGTCTCATTGAAGATTTTCATTTGTATAGTTCTACCCGAAAGCAGGGTCCTAGTCCATGAGCAAATTGCATGTTTAATCTCTGTATCCCTTAAGGCATTAAGGATGGATAGATAAGAGGTGTTATCAAATGCACCTTGGATATCTAGGAAAGTGGCTAAGGCAATTTCCTTTCTCTCCAGGGTGTCCTCAATCTTAGATACAAGCTTGTGTAACTCTGTCTCTGTAGATTTGCCAGGTTGGTAGGCAAACTGTAGATTATGCAAGGGACTATTACTACCCAGGTAATCTCTGATGTGCCTATCAATGATCTTCTACATAATTTTGAGAAAGATTGATGATAAGCTTATTGGCCTAAAAGACTTAGCCTGGTCATAGTTTTTTCCAGGTTTAGGAATGAAAACAATCCTAGTCTTTTGCCATAGCTTTGGAATGCATCCCAGTGCTAAGCTAGCTCTGTATATTCTAGTTAGCTCATGGATAATAAGATCCCCTGCCTTCCGGATAATTACAGGCATGATTCCGTCAGGTCCAGGACTCTTGAGAGGTTTGAAGGTGAAAATAGCCCACCTCACTTTATCATGATTGGTAATGCTCTTAGCATAGGTCCATTGATTTCTTTGAATTCTTTTTACAGAACCAATGAAATGCTGCCCTTCGTTGCTATCAATATTAATGGCTCCCGAAAAGTGAGTTTTGGCCATAACTTCCATTATTCTTTTCCGGTACCAGCAAATTTGCCATCCTCATCCTTTAAGGTTCCAACCATTATAGGTTCATCCCTTCTAAGGATTCTTTGGAGTCTAGCTCCTTCAGAGATTGAATTCACCTCTTCACAGAACTTTCTCCAGGATTCTTGTTTGCTTTTCTTAACATTTTTGTTACAGTTAGTGAGTGCTCTCTTGTAGTTGTCCCATTCACCATGTTTCTTTGCTTTGTTAAAAAGTTATCTAACATTTGCCCTTTCAGTCTCCAAAGAGTTATTCCACCAAGGACATTGTGGCTTTGCTCTTTTGGTACGCATTGGGCAATTTTTATTGTATGAGCCTAGAATTTCCCTCTGCAGAGTTTTTGCTGTGACTTCTAGATCATAATTGTCTCTAATATAATTTCCCCCCAGTTCAGTTAGCCCCATGATTTCCTTTTGGAAATTCTTCCAATCGGTTCTCATGGGGTCCCTGAAGCGGCGGTCAATATTTATACTGGAGTTTATTTCTAAGTGGATGTTTTGAAGGTCTGAACCTGACGGTCTCCCATCAACTTTCCATTTCGTGATATTTTTACTAATAGCCGGTGTTGCTAAAGTAGTGTAGATTACTTCAGATCGATTAGAAGTTATAAAAGTCGGATCGTTGCCTTTGTTTAAAATATCCAAACTATAGTTAAGAATAAATTCCAAAGGACACTCACCTCTTTTGTTCGTGTCTGTGCTGCCCCAGACGATATGATGAGAGTTGCAGTCTAGCCCAAGGACTGTCTGCAATTTGCGTTCTGCACAAAACTGCAAGAGTTTGTGCAGTGTTGGATCAGGGGGAGCCTTTTCTTCATAGGATAAGTAGACAGAGCCAAAATCAATTTCTCTATCTTTTCCCTCTATGTTGAGTCTGACTTTCACTGCTATTAGGTCCCTATGAATAAACTCGGTTAGAGGTAAAACCTCAATATCTTTATCTATAAGGATGCAGGCTCTAGCTTCACTGTTAAGATCATAAATAAGCTTACCTTTTGTTCCTTTAAGGCCACTGGCTCTACCCCTGACAAGCCAGGGTTCTTGAATCAGGGCCAGGTGAAAAATCAAGAAAATTCTCAGCGAGGTTTGTGGTGCCATTTCTACTGTGGTGGATGTTGGCTTGAAGAACCTTCACCCCCATCAGTTTTTGAAGGTTTGTCAAGGACTTTGGCTTGAACTTGGTGAGGTCCAATATAAAATTTATATCCCCTTCTCCCAAGTGTAGCCGCATCCATTTCAGGCACGCTAAGGACGATGGTCTGTCCTGATGGTTCATTCTTCCGATGGAATATATTCCAGTTGGTAGAAATAAGCCCACCATTTTGTGCCTCGATTTTCCTCAAGAGCTCTTTGGGCTCCAGTTTGCTGCAGACTTTTGGCAGTTTAGCAATGATTTTTGTGGTTCTGACAAGTTTCCTTGCTCACCCACCAAAAGAGTTTGCTCCTGCCCGAGGTTTATTTCATTGACAGTCTGCTCCAGCCACTTAGAGCTCTCCAGATCTGAACAATTGATAATAAGTGCCCCATTATCTAATCTGCAAGAAAGAAAAGTGGGGGTGAAGCCCTTATCATTTCTTGTGATTTTGTCGGTTATCAACAACTCCAGCTGAAGCCTGTTCATCTGATAACCGCTTTGAAGGATGTCCCTCAAGAATCACCGCTATTTTGACCGCCATCAAAGTCTTCTTATTGGTAGTACCTTCAGGTTCTTTTTTGGCAGTCTTAGGTGCAGTGTTTTGTACCATCCTTGGAGATGATCTTTTCTCGCCTTGTTGTTTTTGCTTGGGTTTTTCTACCCAAGTGCCCTCAGTGATTTTTTTCTCTTTAATGAGTTTCTTTCTTTGTGCTCCAGAAAGTCTCTTTTTGAGTTTAATTCCCTCCATGGCGGCAGTCATGCTACTAATGGCTTCCTGCCCCTCTTGGGATGTTGATGGTGTAGAGGTCATTTCTACCTCTTTTGAAGAAGGGTCCATTCCTTCCCCTTCAGTTGGTTTTCCCTTAGTATCCATTTCTTCAACAGAATGGCCTACTTCGGGTTTTTTACCTGCAGAAGAAGTAATATGAGTTAAGTTTTTGTCTTCATCATCCATAAATTAACTCAAAAGAAAAGCTCAGGAACAGAAAAGGTCCACCCATTATTGCCTGAGATGCTGGGTAAGGCAAAATACTCTAGAGGTTCGCCAGTCACACTAGAGGCTCCGTTAAGACACTATAACCGTAGTGCCATTCACCCAAGGCACGGATCGCATAACACCTGGGTTACGGTAGTTGGTTCGCGACCTCCTATTTGTTATTCAGAGGTTATTCTGTCATCACTGCAGAATGTTCGGCTATCCACCACCTGCCGACGCTCCTGATAGCCGCTCAAGCCGCAGGTGTCCAAGCATAACTTCTATAAACTGCCAAGTAAAAATTTATCGCTAAATTTTTCACATCTTATTTGTCCATTTAGCTCAATAAAGATTGCAAAAATATTTTTGCCAATCTAAGTAATAGAGTTTTATTGAAGCTTTTGAACACATTGGTTTGAATGATGGTTTTCTGTTGGGATAAGTATCAAATCAATAAGATTTTCCACCAAACTACCTCGGTTCCAAAATATATATGAGGAAAATTAAATTTTTTTTTAATTCTATATTTTGCTACATTTTTTAACACCAGAATGCAAATGAATAGGGTCATTAAAAGGGTTTAATGAATCATAAAGTGTTTTTTCTGTACAGCTATTTCAAAGAATGGATTCAATTTTCTCTGACAATTGACTGGATCATCAATGATACCTGTAACTGTAATCATATGCTTACCTGCAACTGATATTACTGCATGAGATTCACTATGAGTTTGAATGCATATTTTGTCAAAAGAGACTGAGCAACCTATTGAAGTGACTTCCTGCCAACTATTATAAACATGTTTGTTAATGTAATTATGTGTTAGAACTAGCACATAAGTCAAAACAATGATGTACACAATTTAATCTGTGCATTTCCGTATCCAAGGAATCATTCGTTATTTAATCGCTACTGTTTTAAAACTCTGCAATTGATCTCTCACCTATATGTCGTAAATGATAATTTTTCAATTTGACGTTTAAGAATTCTGCAAAATGTTTGTCTGATAGTGCATAACCATTTTTCTACTCTTGGATACTCTTTGCATGACCGTAACTTTCTGTGTTCTAAAGTGCAAAGAGTGAAACAATACTTTGCTGAGTACCTGTATATGATAGCATTCTATAATAATAGTCAAAGTATGTAGTGTTCTGAGGAATAAACCAATGCAACTCTCAATGCTTCTTTAATTCCTTATAAACAAAAAACTAAATTTTATTTAATTTTCTCATGTCCCATAACAATAAATCTGTAATTAATAATTATAAATGGCATTTAAACGTTAAAAGGCATGTGATGAAGCTCTGTACTTTTAAGCCAGATATAATAATAAACATTTTAATAAAATGAAATGAAATTATGAATAAACTATTTTGTTGTTAATAATAAATATGTTATTATTAACAATATTTTTGAATACAAATAAAATAATTATAGTTTAGTTGTAATATTTTATATATATATATTAAAAATAATAGTTAAGAGATTAAAGAATGATGTTGATAAACAATAAAAAAACAAAAGTTAGATATTTTTATATTGTTAAAAACTAGCCTATATAACACATATTTCCTTAGTAAAATTAACCATACTGTGTTGAACTATAATCAAATTTCCTTTCCTTCAACCCATAGGTAATTACTTTGTTCCATTTTGCTAGGTCATGTTATACTTGTTATAATATTTTTAAAATTGAGTTAATGGGGTCTAAAATTTTAAATATATAATAACTGGCAATTTGCTTTCCTTAATTAATTCATAAGTTCCGTGTCTATTTATTCAGAGAAGTAACATAATTTAGAATTTTTTGTTTAAAAATAATAAAAATAAAGTTTAATGATAATATAAACTGATGAAAGAAATACATATAAATAAGTTTGTAATATGGATTTCCTTCATAATGTAAGTACATACATTATTTCAATATTATAAAGAAATAGATAAGTCGTATTTTTTTCTTATCGTTTTCAAATATGTGATTTTTAAGGTTTTATTTGTAAATGTATTGAGCAATTCATTTTTTATTCTTAAATCCTGGTTTGCTGACTGGTTTAGCAACGAAATTTCCTTTTGTTTAACGTCTCTGAGGAAATCAATTAACTAGGGTAAGCTTTTCTTTGGAGAACTCTGAAACTACTTCTCGTGTTTTAACTTTAAGTTCCTTAAGTAGAGAATCTATTTACAGTGTATTATAATTTAATTTGACATTGAATTGGCCTAACTTTGAATCTCCTTACAAGTTTATGGAGGAAAATTCAATTTGAAATCTCCTAGGCACACAAATTATGTTTTCCCACTTTCGAACTTGGGAATTTCGTTAGGCCATAAATGGACAGCTTAACGGCGTAAAATATTAAAAAGCTGTGTTGATTTCAATTGCATTTGTCTTTGGTAAGGAATTTTTCTTACATAGCAATTATAGTTTACTTTTAGGACATGAAAACTATTTGAAAAGTCCTAAGCACTTACCTAGGCACATAATTAAAACAAGGAAATTTATCTTCTGTATTCTTTTATAAAGTTCTGAACAACTAACTTTTCTTGCATAAAGCTCTAGCTAAATGTGCTCACAATTTTAACAATACAACTATATATATTTTAGAGTCAAGAATGTCGGTAACATATATGTAGATATGAACTTGTAATTGCAGAATTAGACCAAATTCTCAATTGTCAAGAAGATTTATATTCCTTTTTTGCATTCAGTAAATTGTGAAATTAAATTATATGTCTAAGTGGGTTTTTTAAATTATAATAAATTTATATATATCAAATATATATATATATATTATTAAATAATAACAATTGTTGATGTAGATATTTTTAGCTTCCCTAGAATACTTAAGTTCAAAAACATTAGTTCATATTTATAAATATATAAAGTTAACTAAGGGATTCTCTGAGTTATTATAGCAGGACTGCATTCATATAAATAGAAATTCATGGGTTGATGAAGAATGATAGATGTAGTTACATTTATGCCATCTGTATACTTATATGTCAGGGTGAATACTAGAGAATTTTCTCTAGCACGATTCATAAATGTGGCATTTTATCTATAAGAAAATCAATATCTAAAATAGCCATAATCCTTCCCAAAACCAATGTAGTCCAATATCCTCCTCGAAAGTGTTGTCAAATTCATATAAAGTAAGGTAAAAATTTGGCGACTCATTGGTTACATGTGACCCAATGATTTGCTTTAAGAAGTTTAATGAAAGTTTAAGAATATCAGAGAAGAAACAAAAAAATCTAATATGTGTATACAATTTAAGACATCTGATTTAATTTTCTGTAAATTTTTTATCTATATACATTTATTTAATTCTCGCGTTTACCATAATTTTTTTTTCGGAAATTTAGTGTGTGAAATCTATCTAGTGTGCATAATTTACCTCTTTCTGAGTACTTCTACAGAATAAAATATGTAACTAATTTTATTTTAATTCTTCATTTTTGATCATCAAATTTACATTATTTTAATGTAAGATTAATACTTTTATCATGATAATTTTTTATTTAATTAGATAAATAATTTTACTATGATATAATTTATATTGTGGTATTGTTACTTTAGTTACTAAATTTACTTCGCATCGAAACTTTATATAGCTGAATGCAGTGCATTCAATCATTCAACGTGACTCTTCTTAGAATTAAGGTCTGCTCCAGATAATGAATTACTTTCCAGGAAATCAGTCCAAGAAAGAATCATGATCTACATGGCAATATTGTCTCTTAAAAGACGCTATTTCTAAAGTGTCTGGATTTTATCGCACTATTCAATAATAAATATAATCTTATTTATTAATTTTGAGAGGCCAAAAAAAACTAGATTTTTTATATCTAATACATTTACTCAATTTAACTTACATATTATGACATCAATTAATACATATTACTAAATTTAAAAAAAATGTGTGAATGTAATATTTTTGTAAGAATGTAAATGTATTTTGAATTATTTATCTTATTAATTGAAGGTGATATCAGTAACAATACTTAAATATTAGGTTGGGGAAAAAGAAATCCATTATTTTTACGTGAACTTTATGTAACTTCTTTTGGATTCGCTTTGTAAAAAGGTTTAAAACAGCTTTCATGTAGATTTTTAGGTCTTGCGCGTTACGACTGCTGACATGCGGTTAACTTCGATCATTTTTGATATTTTATAGACATTTTCGACGATGCTGTATCCACATGCGAGGTGCATCTCTAACATCAAAAATACCCGAACGGAATCGACGAAACAAAAATTGTACATAACTGGTTGTTACAGTCTTATATAGGACGATAAACACCTTTCACAATTTTAGCCACCTGGCTATCTTTTTCGCCGTTACAAGAGAAAAACGAAAATGTATCGAATTTTCTATTTGTTGTCTTCCATTTTTAAAACTTTGTACTCCTAACTGAATGAATCAAACAAAAAACCACAAGAGGATATTTTAGTGTAAAAAGTCACCTTTCCAACGATCATAAATCTGAAATTGATTGATAGATACCTGACGAGATATCGATCACTACAGACGTCTACCGAAAACATAATGGACTACTTTTTCCCCATTCTAATACAATTTCTGATATTATTTTTTTTTTATTTCTAGGAAATAACCAAAAATTTAACAACTTTCAAAGAGAAATTCCTGAATGTATCACGAAATTATTGATTTTGCAATGCAATTCATAAATATTCATTTCTGTTTTCCGTTATAGGAACTCAATGAAGATAATATATGTACTTGGAAGTATTAAGTTGATTGCATATGATTCAATTACATAAGGTTTAATTTTTGGGAAATGTACAGCATTGATTAATGTAAGGTTTTTATCAGAACTCTATGATTTAGAAGACAAGCTTTTATTTATTTATTTATTTTTTTTGATGAATGCAATGAACTGTGACAACGAACGCTTATTGATGAAAAATAATTTCTGCTCATAATGTATAATGGAATGAAGCCTACCACTTTTAAATATGCCTCTAAGATGTAATCGAATTAGCTAAACTAATATTTTTCAAGCTTTTTTATTCTGATCTAATGTTAATAATCAAAATCTGCATAAGTATTTATTTTTGTAAATTGCAATTTTCTGTAAATAAGTGATACTATGGAAAAAAAAAAAACATTATAAACTTATCAACGTTTTATTGAATATATGTATGTAAGTAAACCAACTTATTTGATGCTCTTTTATTTACCGTATTTTGAAATTTTAGATAAAAATTTCAAACTAGAAACTGACGCAGTTACTTAACAAATTTCAACTTACTACATAAATTTCAATAACTTACTAGTTATGATGTATGTAGGAGCATACATACTTAGTGAAACAGGTGAGCCCCGGACAGTACCGTATGGTTAATGGGCTTAGAGTACCCATCGATCAGTAAGCGCCTCATAATTTAGAACCACATTCGGTGACACCTGAGCCTCCTCTTCACATTCACGTTACACAGTTGTCGAACTTTAAATATCACAAGGACATGTCTCCAATCCACAGAATAACCCATTGAGGGAAATGTGGTCACCTTTCCAATCACAGTCCGCGGCGAAAAATGTTTCACTTTGTTGATCTGAACAGAAAGCTAATGAAAACAGAAACGTCAATTAACATTTATGAAAATAAATACATTTAATTGCTTAAATCTCTGAATTAAAGTAGTTTAAATAAAACATAATTATAAAAATGCTCAATATTTTAGGACTAAAAATATGAGCATTCAAAATAAAAATTGATTCTATTATTGAATTTTTACAGGCAATTAATATAACAGTGCTTTTGTAACAACAAAATTTTAAATAGGTATGCAAATAACTGAGAAAAAATTACGATTATAATCCGTGAAAGCTCTTTAACTGTTCAAAGATTAATTACAATAATAGTCAGATTATTTTTTAAAGAAAAAGAGATACAATGCTATATGAAACATTTTTAGATCAAATGATTTCTAATACAAAGGTATTAAGCGTAATACATTATTTTTTCTTGGAGAACTTATTTTACCCCTTTATGCATTTATTTTTTAACATATTTATATAAAGACAATTTTAAGTTCAAAGTTTGTAATACAAAGATTCATATTTAATATTATTCAGTTTACATTATAGAGATTTGAAGCATATTAAAAATGAAGATTCCTGACAATTAATGTTAATTTCATTTAACGAATAACTAATAAAAAAATAAAATAAATTTTTTAAACATTCTGATTTTCCTTTTTGTATTGTATTTAAAAATAAAGCAATTAATATTAATTTTGAAATAAAAAAAACAATATTTTAAGTATACTAATTTCGATGTTTTAGATCATTACATAATGCTTTAGTTCCAGGTAATTTAATTTTTTTTCATATTTATTTGCATTTAGACTAAATGTGTGCTAAGGATATTCATTACAAAATGAGATACTTTTATAGTATCCACTTTTTTTATGAAGGTTTGTAAGTTTGTTGAATAATATATATACACTGCTCAAAACAATTAAAGGATATTGTAAGTTGTATATAAAATAAAAATATAAGCGAAATTTTTTTTGCCGAAAATGGGAGAAGAGAATCACAAATGTAAGTTTTTTCTGATTTTTACTTTCAAATTTGACTTTCAACTGAATGAAAGACATTGAAGACAAGGATAATCGGCATTCAGTGACATTTTTGTTTCGATGAGTACGATGTCTCAGTGAAGTCATTTAACTAATTCAGAAGCTTGGAGAGTTGTTGGTAGGTTAGAAGGGAGCCAAACTCAAGCCGAAGTAGCGTAAGCCATTGGAGTGTCACAAAGTGTGATTTCCAGGATCTGGAACCGTTTTTTGGAGATTAGAAGTGCAGGCCAAAGACCAGGGCAAGGTCGTTGGCGGGTTACAACGCCCAAGGAGGATCGTTATTTACTGTTAACGGCTCAGAGACACCAAAATATGAACGATACTCATTTCCAACAACACTTTTACTCGGCTACTTACACCACGGTTTAAACTCAGACTGTTCGAAACCGGATCCATGGTGTAGGTCTGTCGCTGACCGATTGTATGTATTAAACTAAAATCAAGGCATCACCGCGATAGCATTGAGTGGCAACAGAGCATGTGAACTGGGTGAGAAATGAATGGAGCAATGTTCTTTTTACTGACGAGGCTCGTTTTTCTGTTCATCCTGATAATAGGTGTATCTTCATCTGGAGGGATAGCGGAAGTAGGAATAATCCAGCGTTTGTGCACGAAAGTGTCAGATTTGGTGGTGGGGGAGTGTTGCTGTATGGTGACATCTCCATTGACGAGCGAACAGACCTCAATATCATTTGAGATGGACCTCTGACCGGTCGCCCATATAAAGATGAGAGACTCAGACCTATTGTACTCCCTTATGCTGCAACAATCTGAGATGACTTGATTCTAATGGATGATAACTGCAGTCCACATCATGCTACCCTGGTGGAGGATTTTCTTTTCGATGAAGGAATCGTATGAAGGGAATGGCCAGCGTGTTCTCCAGACATGAAACCAATAGAGCACGTTTGGGATGCTCTAGGAAGACGAGTTGCTGGCCATCAACCACCCCCATAAACTCTCCCAGAACTGGAAAGAGCTCTTCGGGAAGAGGGGACAGAATACTCCAAGTCGTGATTTATAACCTCATTGACTCCATGCCTCAAAGATGTTCAACGTTGCTGGACGTCCGTGGAAACCCTCTGAAAATGATTTCTTTTGAAGAAACCACCTTTCTTATTCTTTTTCTCTCATATGCACAAAATATTTTTTTTTTTTAATTTTGTACACAAACGCGCAATAAAATGTATTTTTTTCTGCCAAACTTTTGCAATTTATCCATATATAACCTAGTACGTCTGACAACCATGTATCAATCAGCTAAAAAGTTTCCCAACCACAAGATCCACCAAAAACCACAATATCCTTTAATTGTTTTGAGCAGTGTATATTAATCATAGATTTAATTGCTTTTAAGTTGTATCTAAAGTGGATGTTACTTTGAAGTCATAGATTTCAAACGAGAAATGAATCATTTCTTGAGATAAGTGAAATATATATAAAATTATTAAGTTAACCAAATATCTGAAAATAATAGTATTTATGTTTCGAAAGAAATTTTGAAGAGTAGAAAAAAATTCTATTCAAAAGAAATGTGCTAAATTATAGACAAAAAGGATTTTTTTGTATATCTAATTTAACTATTTAAGTACTTCTGACATAAGGTAATATTTTAATTCTTCTAAGGTAAATATTCTTAGTATTTTGTGGGATAAATTAAAAGGAAAAAAGAAACATTGGATAGATTTAGAAATTGTTTTTTATAATCGTTACATTAATATAAACTACGTATATTACTGCGTATTAAACTACGTACGAAAGTATTCCGATCTAAATAAATTGTTTACATTAGCATGTTAATTGCTTAATATGCATAAGTAGCACATAGTAAAGCTGAGTAGTATTTTTAAATTAAATTATACGTATGTGTATTTATTTTGATTAAATACTTGTTGCTGCAATCTCATTCTTCTAGTATTGTCTCTAACAATATGTCAGTAATATTTATATTGGAAAGGATACTCTTTAACACGCTGACCATTCCCTTCGTACGATTCCTTCATTGAAAAGAAAATCCTGCACCAGGTTAGCACGATGTGGCTTGCAGTTATCGTCCATTAAAATGAAGTAGTCTCCGATTATTGCAGCTAAGAGACTACAATAGGTCTAAGTCTCTCATCTTTATATGGGCGACCGGTCAGAGGTCCATCTCGAATGATATTGAGGTCTGTTCCCTCGTCAATGGAGATGCCACCATACAGCAACACTCCCCCACCACCAAATCTGATACTTTCGTGCACGAACACTGGATTATTCCTACTTCCACTATCCCTCCAGATGAAAATACACCTATTATCAGGATGAAAAGAAAAACGGGCCTCGTCAGAAAAAAAATATTGCTCCATTCATTTCTCACCCACTTCACATGCTCTGTTGCGCACTCCCTGTGGTCGCGACGATGCCTTGATGTTAGTTTAACACATACCATCGGTCGGCGAGCATACACACCTACCCTATGCAGTCAGTTTCGAATAGTCTGAGTTGAAATCGTGATGTCAGTAGCTGAGTAAAGGTGTTGTTGGAAAAGAGTGGCGTTCATATTTTGTTGTCTCTGAGCCGTTAACATGATCTTCCTTGGGCGTTTTAGCCCGTCTTCATCCTTGCCCTGGTCTTCAGCCTGCACTTCCAGTCTCCGAAAAACTATTCCAGATCCTGGAAATCACACACGTTGTACTTACCAACAACTCTCCAATGTTCTGAATAAGTTAAAGACTTCACTTAGACATCTTACTCATCGAAAAAGAACAGTCACTGGATTCCCATTATCCTTTCCTTCATTGCCTTTCATTCACTTGAAAGTAGAATTTTATTCACTGCCACTGAAGCAATGTTTTTGACATCTAACTCAAAATTAGCGTACTCCACAGTTTGAAAATCAGAAAAAATTTGCATTTGTATTTCTCTTCTCACATTTTTGGCAAAAAAAAAAAAAAAAAAAAAAAAAAAAAAAAAAAAAAAAAAAAACGCTTAAATCTTTATTTTATATGAAACTTACAATATCCTTTATTTGTTTTGAGCAGTGTAAACAGAAGTAGGGTTTACTGCTAACACTAAGACATATCAAGATGATGACATATAAGATGTCAGAGTGACATATCTCTTCCGACAGACCAAGTTTCTGCATATAAAGGATATATATATGCACACTTTCAAAGAATACTACAATAGCATCCTTTCGGAAAATGTCTGTCAGGAAGATCCTTGACATTTTCTAATACTTTCAAATTAGCTAAAATTTTGCTGCTAATTATTTATTAATAGGAATGTTGTCTAGAATTCTTTCGAGAAGTATTCTAACAGAAAATATTAGAGAATATTAACTCTTCCATTGCAGAGATGTCTATTTAGTATTGATCCCTAAAGAACATTAAGCGAAAAATTGAAGAAGAAAATATTCAATATTCTATTAAAGGAATTTTTAATATTGTTTGTTTTAACTAGATTGTATCTATTTCTCAGATAATATTTTAATAATTTCATTTTTTAAATTAGATACATTTTATATTATAAATTATTCTTATAATTATATCAATTGTATCATTGTTATGAGTTTTGTATACTTATAATAATTTGGTTTGTTTGTTTGTTTGGTTGGGTTTTATGGCGCAGGTCCAAAAAGGACAAGCTGCGCCAGACACGAGGTGAAAATTACTATGTTCTTCGACCCATTAAAATCTTAAAATTATGAACTGTTAAAACGAGATGTTGTTTAAAATGATATACGTATTTACAAAAATTAAGAAAGTTGTGATAAAATGTTTTTAAAAGTTGATATAATGGATAAAATTTAAAACGTCTGATTAAAATATTTCTAAATTTAGATAAAATGAATAAAATCAACAGCTTTTAAAAACGCAAACAGATTGCGTTGGGGTGGTTCCCCTAGCAAGTCTTGTAATTTTAAAATATCACTATTAAAAAATATGATGCGGAAATGGTTAAAAGCTGGACACACAATTAAAATATGATGCACTGTGTATGGTTCATCACACGTTTCACACCAAGGATTTAAATCACTCAAGAAGAGATGTTTGTGGGTGAAACGCGTGTGACCAATACGAAGGCGAGTCAGTCTGACATCTGCGCTTCGTACAGGTAAAACATGTAATGGGATGATAAATGAAAATATGGAATGGAGTTTGTTGCTGACTTGCATGTTCCAAGATTCCTGCCAAAGAGAATTTACAAAATGTTTTAATCCTTTTCTCACATCTATTGATGGAACTGAAGGCAGAATAGAAGTTGATGCAGACCTCGCAGCCGCATCAGCCTTCTCATTATCATCTATTCCTATGTGGCTTGGTATCCAGCAAAACAGTATCTCGAATCCAGTGCGAGAGATGGAATCAAGCAATTTGAAAATTTTAGACACAACTGGATGGCAATTATAGTTACAATTTTTCAAGGCTTCTAAAACACTCTTACTGACAGTATAGATGCAATATTTATGTACATTTTTGGTACTCACGTACTGAAGTGCACGGTATATAGCCATGGCTTCAGCAGTGAAAATGGAGCAGGATTTGTAAAGGGTGTAACTGAAGGAGGTATTGTTAACATAAACTCCACAGCCAACGTGCCCCGCAGTTTTGGATCCATCAGTGTAGATGGGAGTGTACATAGCATACTGACAGCGATGAGATGTACAAAGCTGTTGAAAAATAGCAGGAGTTGTGTCCGACTTTTTTATAGATTTCAAAAGCGTTGAGTACTGTAATGCGTGGGTCATACCAAGGAGGATGTACGAAAAAGTCGGTAGACTCAATCCGAACATCACATAGGTCAGACAGCAAAAGATAGGATTTAATACGCGTGAGAAAAGGTTGAATGCTGGATGGTCTAGCATTATGCAATCTCTTAAGAGCGGCATTTGGAATCATAGAATGTAAGGGATGATGAGGTGAGGGCATAATTTTTGAATAATAATGTAGAGACAGCTGCATCCGCCGCAGGTCTAATGGTAATTGTTGGCAGATTACATATAGACTCTGGACGGATGAAGTGCGAAATGCACCCGAGCATATCCTTAAAGCAGAGTGGTGAACAGTGTCCAATCTGCCTAAGACGGAAGATCTAGCTGATCCGTAAGCAGCACAACCGTAGTCAATGCGAGATAAAATTACTGACTGGTAAATTCGAAGGAGTGATGTGCGATCTGCACCCCATGATGTATTTGAAAGCACCTTGAGGATATTGAGCAGTCGCTGACATTTCTTCCGCAGATGTAATACATGCGGAAGGAAAGTTAATTTCTTATCGATAATCACCCCAAGAAATTTTATCTCATTGACCACAGGGATAGGTCTACCGCTTATGTGCAGTACAGGATCATCATGATGCAATCTAGTTTTCCTGCAGAAATGAACACAACAACTCTTACTCGGAGATAGGCTAAGGCCATTCTGTGCACACCAAGCACTGAGATTATTTACAGCTGTTTGCAATTGTCTCTCAATTACATTCATGTTAGAACCCTGATATGAAATTTGCAAGTCGTCAACATATAAATTACTATGAACAGAAGGTGGTAATTGATGAAGTATGTTGCTGATGAAAAGGTTAAAAATGGTCACGCTTAAAACGCTGCCTTGAGGAACACCCTCAGCTTGGATAAAAGTATTGGAAAATGTATTTCCAATACATACTCTGAAAAGCCGGAGGGCTAGAAAGTTCTTTATGAACATGGGAAGATTACCCTTAAAGCCAAGATGGTACATAGTACGGAGAATGCCATAGCGCCACGTACGATCATATGCTTTCTCTATATCAAAGAAGATAGCAACAAGATGGTTTCTCCTTACAAAGGCATTTCGAATGTGGGATTCCAGATCTACGATATTATCAATAGCGGATCGACCGTTTCGAAAGCCACTTTGATGAGGAGGGATGCAATTATTCTTCTCTAAGATGTAAGTGAGTTTAGCATTGACCATACGCTCAAAAGTTTTGCATAGGCAACTCGTAAGAGCTATTGGACGATAACTCATAGGGTCAGAGGAATCTTTGCCCGGTTTCAAAATAGGAATAACTATCGCTTCTCTCCATGCTGTGGGATAAGCATGTTCCGTCCAGATTCTATTGAACAATACAAGTATGTTCAATAATGAATCTGGATGTAAATGACGAAGCATTTGATAAGAGATTCCATCAGGTCCGGGACTGGTGTCATTTGCCTGATATAAGGCAGTCTTCAATTCTGACATTCCAAAAGCACAATTGTACGGTAGATTACTGCGATCAGAAAACCGTAGAGGAGTCCGCTCAGCTATTCGTTTAGACCTTTGAAAACTAGGACTATATGAATCTGAGCTGGACACGCTAGCAAAGGTTTCTCCGATGACATTGGCAATATCTACCGTTGAGGAATGCACAGCAGCTCCAGTTTTTAAAACAGGAATGGAATGATCCTGATAAATACCATTGGCTGCTTTTACTTTCCTCCACAATTTTTTGCTGCATGTGGATGGGGTAATTGAAGACACATAATGAATCCAAGATTCTCTTTGACTCTGTCGTCTTACTCTACGAGCGTGAGCTTTGGCTTTTTTAAAAGCAATAAGGTTTTCCGTAGTTGGGTATCTTCGGAAAATATTCCATTGCTTCCTTTGTCTCTTGTAATATAGTCGGCACTCGTCATTCCACCAGGGTTTAATATAATTGTGTGGAGTAGAAGAACTTTTTGGGATAGCAACATCCGCAGCTTTGATTATTGTGTTAGCGACATATTTAAGGGCATCATCAATTGCATCACTCTTAACTCTTGTTTCTGTGATCATAGCAAATTGCGTGAAAGGAACCCAATCGGCTCGATTGTACACATAATTAAGTGATCTATTGGGCACATTATTACCTTTAGTCTGTGTCACGATAAGAGGGAAATGATCACTGTTGAAAAGATCATTTCCTATGGCAAATTTCAGCAATGGCAGAAGAGACGGAGAACAAATAGCTTAGTCAAGAGAGTGAAATGTCCTTGTAGGTTCGTGGAAATAAGTCTTGTCGTCGGTATTTAGCAGACAGAGAGAGTTATCAGAAATGAACTGCTCTATCTGACGACCGTGAGAATTCGTATCATCACTACCCCACAAAGGACTATGACCGTTAAAATCACCGAGCAATAAAAATGGAGCTGGGAGTTGATCAACTAAATCATTTAGTTCTTCAGCTTGAATGATGTCATTTCGTGGTAAATAAAGGCTACAGACAGTGATTAGACATGTAGTATAAATTTTGACAGATACAGCCTGCAGTGTAGTGCGAAGATGATGTGCTGTATTAGGGCATCTGTTTGATGTAAATATACAAACTCCACCACTGGCAGCGGCATTACCACCATAATCTTTTCTGTAGCATTTAAATCCACGTATTTTAGAGGCAATAGTGGGCTTCAGGAATGTTTACTGGAGAGCCACACATATAGGATTGTAGTAAGAGATGATGGATTTGACATCATCAATTCGAGGCCAGAAACTACGATAACTCCATGAAACAAAGGAAGTCATTTATGGAATAGTAACACTAACCATTTTCACTGTTACTATGGTCATCTCAGATGAATCTTCTAAGCTTAAATCATCATCTGAGGGATGCAGTTTAACAGAGTCTGCATCCATAGCAAGAAGGGCTTTCTTCGAACTTAAGGAAGACTTTCTAGGGCCTTCCTTAGATAGTTTCAGTTTTCTAGCTTTCATAGATTTAGACTTTGCTGACCTTTTAATGAAAGCGGGGATAGGCTGGGTTGCATTCGATACCTTTGAGGGAAAACAAACTGAACGACATGAGTAATCTTCTGTTTGAGTGCTACAAGATCGAGTGACCTTTTTAGCTGCAGCAGCATAGCTAACGCCAGGTACTGGAGTGCGTGAAGTGATTAACCGTCGAGCCTCCGGATAAGTTATGTTGTTTTTAATTTTCAGAGTGGTAATTTCTTTTTCCAGTTGCCAAACAGGACAAGTTCGAGAGTAAGAAGTGTGATTGCCTTTGCAGTTGACACACACTTCTTTAGCACATCGCAGGTAACAACGGGCGCAAATGAGTGTACCCCTGCAAGCTATTTTAGAATGGCCAAAACGTTGGCACTGGAAACATATAAGAGGATTTGGGATATATGGCCGAACAGAACACCTCATATAAGCGACTTTTATATATTGTGGCAAGTCGAACGTCTAAATTAGATGTTTTGTATTTAGGACAATGCCGTCTCGCTTGATGGTAATTCATTTGACAGCACAGACTTTCTGGCTTTGTAGGTTTTCCAATATTTCATCTGTTGGCGTATGAAACAAGTCCTCTACAGAAATAACACCTCTGGAGAAATTTAAATTGCTATGTGGTTCAACAGTAACTGCTATGTTAGCTATTGCTTTCATACCTTGTATCAGAATAGACTGTTTATCGGATGAAGTTTCAACTAACAGGCAACCCGAACGCAACTTTTTTATAGCTTTCACTTCTCCTAGATAAGAAGTAATACCCTTTTCGATAAGGAAAGGGGAAACAGATTCAAAAGAACCCCCAATTTTTTTTACAGTAAAATATTTTGAGTAAGATATTAACATTTGTTGCTCCCGCGGGAGTGAGGAGAATGTTTTAATATTCATATAGGATTTAACAAAATCATGGACCGACGGCACCACCCACCACGGAGTCCTACAAGGGGATGCAAGTCAACTGCACCAGTGCTAGCCAGTCCCTATACGCTCACAGCACATCCCTGAAGTGGTCTCCACCCTTAACGAGTCACCCAGTAGATGTACCGATCGCTTGATCCTTAAAGCCGATTGATGTGCTGAGGACCACAACACACTTCCCGTTTACCTGAAGCAGAGGCCAAAGTAATGTATTGGTCTCTGGGGGCCTCAATTACCAGGACCCTCCTTTCCAGGGACACGGGTCTCCACGCACGGCAAACACGTGGGTGATTTAGTCCCCAAGAGTAGCTATTAGCAACAGAGTGGCGACAGCTGCTCAAGGGGAGCCCTCAATCTCAAAAGAGGCAACCACAATGAGGGAGAAAAGGAAAGGTAAACAGAAGGGAAGACAAGAGAAGAAAATAAAGAAGAGGACAGATCACTAGGGTACCTCGGGATTGCGACACCCGTGTTTACTTAAAGAAAGTAAACCCCCTGAGGGGTATAATAATTTGGAATTTGTCCGTTGTAGACTTCATTTATGCAAACTGTTCTTGATGCCCTAGAGACTGAAAATAAATACTTTTTCACAATAGAAAAAAAAATAAATATCTGTTTCTTATAATTGTGTTTGTGTCTATTAATTTTTTATGATTTTATTCACTCAAGAAAATGAAAAATATCTATTTACCTCCTGTGTCTTTTAGTTTTTTTTTTCTTTTTTTTTTTTCTTTCTTTTTTTTTCTTTTTTTTTTTGCATGTATTGAATGTATTTTCCAAATAGGAAGTCAAAATGTCTTATAGTGGCAGTTTTAGGCATAGTTGAATTTACTTGTGCCGTAGTTACATTATTATCCCGTGATTTTTTACGTTTAGGATTATGAGAACAGTTTAAAAGTAATAATATTGGACACTAAATATTGTTCGTGACTCTGTAAAAATAGCAGTAATCTTGGTTAAGTAATTTCTGTTCTATGGTACAATGTTTTTTTTTAATAAATTTAGGCTAAATTTTTAATGAAGTTCAATTTTTATAACTATAAACATATCGTTAATTAGAAATTTTAGATAATTGTATTATAGAGGAAAATAAATTTTCCTTTTAAAATTCAAAGCAATAGTATAAATCCAAGCCTATAAATTCCAACAATTTTGTTCATAGTAAACTTAAGAAATAAGTATTTCTTAAATCTTAAAGAAATTATGTAACCTAACAAACTTAGAATATTTGGGAAGGACTAAAACGCGATGAAGTCTCCCTTCCTCCTTACGATTACTGGCTGTACGCAAAGTGTATGTTAACTTACTATTCCCTTTTCTTCTATTTCGTTTATTAATATTCCTCTGCTCATTAAAACGTCAACACTAGAAGGAAAGAATTAAAAAATGCATTAATTTTACGTAAACAATATGGCGTGAAGACTTGCAAGTAGTTTAGTGGATTGCATGAGTGAGTAATTAATATAAATAATTGATGAACCAGGCATCTGATATGATCCTTACTCGGTTAGATCTGTAGTCAAAATGAGCTTGAATTACAGACAAAAAAGCTGCTCATTCTATGTAGCTTCAAGTCAGTGCTAAACTTCATTTATCGTAGTCAATGGAACAGGGAGGCAGACTAGTTTCTCATCAAACCATGTTCGTATAGTTCCAATTGGTGAAAGGTCTGAAGGCAAGAAACAAAATCAAATACCTTCTTCATCAAGATATGTCAGAACACGAACATTTGCTCTTCCATTATCTTGCTAAAAGAGTTTCGCAAGCCTCAAAGCTATACGGAGCTATTAAGCTAAAGATTTTAGAAATATACTGCTCACTGTTTGATTTGCCTTTAATCCGAATTAGAGATGTGCGGGTCATATACTCTATAAGTTCTTATATCATCAGACCAGTTGCAGAACCCCCATCGAATACAATTAAGTAACGAACGTCTTCCACGGACTCTCAAGAATAGTGGGCGACTATTAGAATGCTATATACAGAACAGAGACTTCTCTGAAAAGACTATATTTCTGCCCTACCTCTATCTATTTCTATGTTTTATTGCCAAGGGAAATAAAAGAATCTACGTGCTTCTCTACAGATCATTTTGCTGGATTTTCAGCATACAAGCTCATTTCCTGATTAATGATGTGTTTAAATATTTTTGCAAGTCACACCTTATAACATGCTATCTTCTTGGGTATTATTCATGAGAGAGAAATGAGATCCTGCTTCAAATTCAGTATGATCCTAACGAATCATGGATTCCATATTTTTATGAAACTCATTGGAATTCCACCGGTGCAAATGGCATTATCATGGTATAATTCACTATCTCAATAGGCAACGATCTAGTCTATATCAAATTCCAATACTTGCTGTTAATAATTTCCTTTTATTCAACACGTAATAGAGTATTATGAGAAAACTCAGACCTGTCGAATAGTTTCCGAATAAGAACTTCACTGCTTAACTTTTCTTGTCTGCAGTGATTTAGATGTCATATGTCCTATTACCATATACATTATAATTATACTTTTATATACATTTTAGTATTAGTGATATGCAGCTATGATTTTAACTTTTCAATTACATGTATAGTATATAAAATTTTCTTAATCTGAGAATGTTAAATAAAATATATGTCACATTGAATAAAGTTTATTATATAAAGTTTATGACTAACAATAGCAGCTTAAGTATGTTTTTAACATTATTATATGGGAATCAGATTAGTAATTAATAATAGACGCTCTAGTTCTATTTCATTAAAAATGATAATATAATAGCAAGATGCAAGTATAATATATATATTCAGTTATATTCAAGCATGCTAACTCTCTTAATACACCTGTGTTTTAAAAGAGAGTAACTTGGTAATGTGATTTTCCAGAAAAACTAATATTAAGGAATGATATAATGCCTCTTCATAGAACAGTCACAATCAATACAAAATATCAACCAGAAATGGAAATCAAATTTTATAAATAAAACTTGCTTGATATAATTTAAACTGAACTAAATGAGTGTTAACTAACAATATATTAAAGGCACATTTAGAGTTATGCTATAAATAAAAAAAAGGTTAATTTTTAGAGCTTAAATTTTATGTAACACATGTCATTTCTATGTCTTGGTTTGGAGAAAAAGTAATCCATTATTTTTTCAGTAGACGTCTGTAGTGATCGCTATCTCGTGAGGTATCTATCAAACAATTTCAAATTTATGCTCATTGGAAAGGTGACATTTGACACTAAAATATTCTTTTGCGGTTTTTTGTTTGATTAATTCAGTTATGAGTACAAGGTTTTAAAAATAGAAGACAACAAACAGAAAATTCGATACATTTTAGTTTTTCTTTTATAATGGCGAAAATGCTAACCAGGTGGCTAAAATTGTGAAAGGTGCTTATCGTCCTATATATGACTGTAACAACCAGTTACGCACAATTTTGGTTTCGTCGATTCCGTTTGGGTATTTGGATGCTAAAGATGCACCTCGCATGGATACAACATCGTCGAGAATGTCTATAAAATATCAAAAATTATCAAACTTAACAGCATGTCAGCAGTCGTAGCTTCGCGCAAGACCTAAAAATCTACATGAAAACTGTTTTAAACTTTTTTACAAAGCGAATCTGAAAAAGTTCACGTAAAAATATTGGATTTCTTTTTCCTCAGTCTAATATTAGTACTCAGTTACATAACTTATGGAAAGTAATAAAACAATTTCATGACGTTATTTGATGTTAAGAAATTGTTTTATTACTTTTCATAAGTAATATAAAAGAGAGTAAGTAATAGAAAAAATACTTAAAATGCTATTATTTTTATCAGTGACAATTAAGCTGACTTTATCGAATGAATAAACCATCTTTTCAAGTAACCTGGAATGTTTTATAAATCATGATTATAAATTGTTATCCAAAGATTGTATAATAAAAACATATACTATGGAGTTATTATGTCTTAAATACTCTTTATTTACTATTTTTATCAAAATTCTATGAAAGAAATACTATTCAAAGAGATATTTTTACACCACATTGTCCATGATTCAAGGTTTAAGGTCCTGAAGATGACAGCCGTATACAGAAATGTGATGACTCTATAGAGGAAATAATATGGCTCACAGAAGATTTGTATTAAAAGTTTATAATATGCATTGTTAACATAAAAAGGTTTTTGTGTTTAGTGAACAAAGTATACAAGAATGTAATGTAAAGAAACTAATTTGATTTTTTTCAATACCTAGATATTTACGTGATATAATAAATGCATTGTATGAGGTATTATAATATCTATTTCCTAATTAAAATATATAAACAGACTAAAATATATTAAGCATATTGATTCACGTTATTTTGATTGAAAATCTTAATAGTTAGAAACATTTTATATGTCCAGGAATACCTCTGCCTTAAAATTTTGGTGAAGATTTAGTATGAATTTCAGGTTTTTCAAAAATAATCTGTATAAGTATTTTGAAACTTGTGAATATATATTTTAGGTCCTTAAATGTAAAAATTTAGAGAAGTCCATATGTGTATAATATTCAAATGTTTTAGCAAATTAAAATAGCAAATATTAAAATTATAATTGCTCATCGAGTGAATGCATAAAAGCATTCTTAAGTGTCTGTATACTCCAGTCAAAAGATGGGAAAAACGAAGAAACAATCGTTAAATCCAAAGCTTTTTTTTTTTTATCTATTTGTATGTCTGTGAGCGTGGTTTTGTTCAATTTTAAATAGCTGCTGCTATACAACTTTGAAAATAATTTATTTACGTATTTAATTTGGATTTGGAGATACAATATTCATTTTCCTATCCATTTGAACGTTTCATGTTGTTGCGTGGGCACTATTTCATGCTTTGAAACTTTTTAGAAATATGAATGTTGGTTATCTGAAGACAATTTTAATAGACACTGTTCTTTTGTCTTTATTGAAAACTAGTTTGATAGAAAATAAAATGAACGTTAAGTAAAAAAATATTCCTATTACAAAAGCTAACTTCTTTTAATGGGACACAAAATATATGATCTTTAATTATTATATCCTAATACATAATTATTTTTCTTATGTATAATATACAATCTTAGCCTTAATGCATATCTTATTTAATGTCTTAACAATATTCCCATCAAACACATATAAATGTTTCGAAATTTATGTTTATTTTATGATATGATAATCATAATTTTTACAAGCTACAATATCTAATAAATATAAGACTTTAATAGAAGATATAAATTTATATGCATACATATATTGACTTATAAATGAATTTGAATAGCGTAATTTTTTCTTCCTCTTATATCATACATTTACTATATAATTAAAGTAAATTATTATTTTAAATAAAATAATGGAAATAAATTTTGTGTTTTAATCTGGAACATTTCATCACATTTGAATCAATAATATTGAAATTTAGTAATTCTTAGAGAGAAAACATACTTAAGAATAAAGTCTCATATACTATTAGTAATTTCTTTTTTTTAATTCAGCAAATGAAGTATTCATTCTTAAAACTACGTATTAGAACAAATTTGTCTTAAAATTATAGAAATTTTCATGTAAGAAAAATTATTCTCTTTTTCTTTTGTTTTTCACAAAAGGAGTAAAGAACAGTTTATCATATAAAATAAATTTGGCATAATAATTTAAAAAAGCCCAGCTGATTAATAATTTAAAAAAGCTGAGATTTAGAAAGCTTAAATATTTAATTTCGTAAAATATTCAATTCTTATCTTAATTTACCCAGGCGTAATTATCTTAAGCTAAACAACTGTTTTCATTATTTTCATAGAAAACTCAATTTAAATTTGTTTTCTTGAAGAATTAAATTATTAAAAATTATAGAATTTAATATTAATTATACAATTTCAATTTATAAAGTTATCTTCTTTAGTTTTTTCTAAGAATAAACATTTTTTTATATATTTTTGTATTAAACATTTGTCTTTAAATTTCCTATTAAAAATGAGATTTTTGAGAACTCACAAAATTACTCTTCTAACACTTTATATATGTATATATGCTTTCCTTAAAACATATTCGAGGAAAAGACGAGTTTGAAATTTCATATATCTACTCCTCTTTTCTAACACAATTCTAAGTATTCAACCATTATTCACAATTTTTATTTCTTGTGAATAAAACTTTTTTTATGCTCTTTAGTTTTTCTTAGAAAGTTTTGGATAAAAAATTAAATATTTTGTTTCAAACTTTCATTTTTGCTACTATAGAATATTTATGCTGCCAATGCATGTGATATGACTTGTATTATTTTACTGTATATCCTATAAAGGATCCAATGCTTCATTAAAAATTCAATTGTTCAGTTTACAAATTAAATTACATACCCAAAATATGATAGATAATACTAATTTAAATAGAGAATTCTAAGCTGCTTTCAATGTATTCTATTTTACAGAGTGACATTAAACTATAATTTCGTTGATGATAAGTTGAAGAGCAAGCCTAAAGTTTACTGCTTCAGGTATACGCTTCCACCATGGATAATACAAATACTGAACGAGTGCAATTAATATTAATGACCAGAGTTATAGAATAAAGAAGTCAGTATTGAACAACATGCAGTGCATTTTACACAACCTGTGTAAAATGTTTTACAAACATGTTATCGAGGACACTGGAATTCAATCTGGTTTGGGTGAGTTAAAATAGCTTATATCTGACTATAGTCTCTATGTTACATTTATGTTTCATTCGTGAAGATTAGATGCCAAAGAAGAAAACATTAGCTTAGTCATATATTCCTCTTCAAGTATTGCACACTTTAGGAAAACTTGAGAACAATGCACCCTAGCTATGCAAAAACACTGTATAAAATTATTTAACTGTTTGATAAGTGATCTGTATAGGTTCAATATTGACACAAAGAAAGATAATTATTGAGTTCTTCAAAAAACAGTCAAATTTCGCAAACATTGCACTTACGTTTACAACGTTTTACTTACTGTTGATCATACATTAGTTCAAAGATGACTTACGTTACAATAAGGTATCACCTGATATTCGTTATGTCAAGATGGAAACAATGTATATCCTAAAGTTCACACAGTATTAGGTGTGCAAGATATGGCGTAAATATGAGTCATGTTTTCTTCAATAGAGATTATTTTAAGATAAGATTAATTTTCATCTTCAATATTTAACCATTTTTTTTTATTTATTTAGTTTAGAAAATAAATATGGAAAATCAAATACAGAATAATATATCAAATACAGAAGATTATATATCAAATATAGAAGAATATGGTTGTCAAAAGTACTAAGAAAAATTTCTTTACAAGTTAATTTAAGAAGTTAAAGTAGTTTAAAATGTTTAATGTAGATTAAATATTAAAGTATAGTTAAAGTGAAAGTAGGCGTTTTCAGGATTCTTATAAGAACTTCAATGTCAGGTGGCCCTTCTGTAGTTATGAAAACTACTCATTACTTCAATCTTATAAGCGATTCCCTACTTCCTACATATTTTAAAATAAAATTAATAGGAAAATCATTATTTTTAAGTTGATTAATTAATCGATTAATTTATTTTTTGATAAATTTTAGATTATTGCAAATAAGATATATGCGTTTTAATTCATTAAGTACTACATTTCTGTAAATTTTTAAAAA
>JAPDSC010138310.1:222445-241863 GCA_026290005.1 Latrodectus geometricus
ATTTAACTTTAGAGTTTTTAAACTAATTTATTGGAAATCAAACATCTCTTTAAAAATTTACAGAAATGTAGTACTTAATGAATTAAAACGCATCTATCTTATTTGCAATAATCTAAAATTTATCAAAAAATAAATTAATCGATTAATTAATCAACTTAAAAATAATGATTTTCCTATTAATTTTATTTTAAAATATGTAGGAAGTAGGGAATTGCTTATAAGATTGAAGTAATGAGTAGTTTTCATAACTACAGAAGGGCCACCTGACATTGAAGTTCTATAAGAATCCTGAAAACGCCTTTTACTTTAACTATACTTTAATATTTAATCTACATTAAACATTTTAAACTACTTTAACTTCTTAAATTAACTTGTAAAGAAATTTTTCTTATTACTTTTCGCAACCTATTCTTCTATATCTGATATATATTCTTCTGTATTTGATATATCATTCTGTATTTGATATATTTTTCTGATTGTATTGCTTTGCCTATTTATTTTATTGCTCATTTTTCGATGTATTACTTTGTTTCCATTTATTTCAAATTTTGATATAGTAGTATTTTCTTCTTATAGAGACACTCTTCGGGGGAATAACACGAATATTTTTAGACTTTTGTCTTTCATGTTTGTCAGAAAAGGGTGTCTATTTTGCATAGCTGACCATATCCTTCCTGATGAAGAATTGGTTCCTGTGATCTTTCCTTAATTATATTATATTTATATTTTATTGTTTATCTTGATTCTTTCATAATTTTGTCTATTTGATATTAAATTGTATAGTTTCTTTATTGTTTTATCCTTATCGATTAAATGTATCTTACTTAATATATATATATATATATATATATATTATGTAAAATTATAAAATATAATATTATGCCACGTTTTATAATTTAAAACTATAAAACAGGGCGTAATATTTCGTTATAAAATATTTGTTATATATATAATAAATGTCGAAAATGTTAGGGTCAAATGAGGCAATATGTAAGAGAATCGTTTCTTTTCAATTCATTCATTCATAGAATGCTTTTCATCATTTCGATTTCTATTAAACCTTGACATAGATGTTAGAAACAACAATTGGAACAAAAAATGCAAAGAATGATGAAATTTTAACATTTTCTATTAATTTTAAGAGTAATGTTAAAAATTTTTAACTTATATCAATATGAGCAGCATATCAATTCAATCTTATAATAATGTTTATTTAATCATCAGTGGCATGGCTTGTTCTCTTATCATATTTTATTCTAATTTTAATTTCTACAAAATATATTTTAGGATTACACGAAGAAAAAAAATTGGAATCATGTATTGCAGCGCTTTAAAGGTTACTATAAAATTATAATTCAATAAGATAAGGGAACTATTATCACTTAGCAAAATTTAAGGACTTGATGATTTTTTAAACATCAGAGTTAATTTGAATTAGTGATTCTCATTCTGTGGGATGCACAACATTGGGAGGAACAAGCACAGTAAAGAAGGGCCGTAACCACACCAAAAAGATATTTAAAAAGTGTTAACTAACTGAAAGTAAGCTCACACACAAAACAAAATACATTTCTACAAATTATTTAATAATTAATTTATTAAATTAAAACAACTTACTTAATCTAAAACTTATTTTTAAAACGTATTAATAAATACAATAATTATTAGAGACTTCCTTGTGTCTGTCTTGTAAAGTTTTCGAAGGAAATCTTAAGATTATAAATAGACATTCTCACAGTTCTTTTTCCATTGTGGTGAGTGTTTGTTAAGTTGATTTTTACCAGAAGGCGATTTTTACTATAAATAATATTTATTACCAACAACACAAGCTACCTTGGAACAAAGAAATTTAGGAGGACTGAAACTTCTTAGAATGAGTTTAAGAGAATGAGTGTTCTGTATTCGGTTCAGATCTCATTGAGAAAATATATAAGCCACGCAATTAAAATGTGATGATTGTTTCAATATATTTTAAGAATTTAATATTATTGGCACATAAATGTGATAAACAAGTTTTCAGCTTCACTTCCTGATTTTAGGTTTTACTTCGAAAATTCAAGTGTTTTGTGAAGGTTCTATAGAGTTTCTTAGAAAAAATATGATGAGTCACCACACTATATTTAACCGAGATTTATATTTTGTCTTCAGGGGAGCCGAAAATCCACTGTCACAATGATAGGATGTTGAAAATAGTAATAGAATACGAAATGTCTTTATTTTTAGAGCAGAAAACTTATAATATATTCCTGCCTAAAATTCAAGATATGATTTATCACTAAATATTCTTTTGCTTCCGCCACTATTCGTGAAGTTTAAGAGAGTCATTTTCTCGGTCATATGAGTGCTCTTCGGGCATACCTAACCAACTCGTAACATGCTATCACTTTGTCGACAGCAAGAAAATACTTTCTAAGATTCCTTGGCAATAAAGATAAATGATTTTTAACGGTAACTGAAACTTTTACATGTTATTCTTCAGCCTTGTAAATTTTAATATAATCATCAACATTTGTAAATATTTTTATGTTTTTTTCTGGGAATCTCTGTTCCTAAATTCCAATTTTCTACAAAAAACATTATCTCTCGCATTTGATGTGTCCATTTGCTCCTTGAAGTTGAAGTTATATATTTCTCGCGAATATGTTCATCAAGAAGCTCAATTTTATGACAAATGAATAATCTTGAAAATTCTTGGCTTCTGGTTTCTCTTTTGCGATTTCTTCTCTTAATTCTTAAACGCGTTGCAAAATTACGTACTTGGTAACTATCATACATCGTAGTAATATGTTAAAGCTGAATATACCGCACTCCAGGTTTTACAGAATGTGGAAAAAATTTTTGATTTCAGGGGTCTCCTTTTTATATTATTTGCTACGTTTACAACAAAAATTACACTATATTCACACCAGTACTCATTTCTTTGGAAGCCAGAACTTCTCTGTGAATTATGCAATGTGTCAGAAAAATTGAATTGATTTTTGTTTTGCAAGTGGTTGTATACTTTGAAAATCTTCCTGACATTAAATGAGTACTATCGGTATATTTCCTAGAGCAATTTTTCCAGTCTGTGTTTGCCTCGCTTATAAAATTCTTTAAAATAGCAAACAGTGGAAGTGATGTTGCTTTGAGTTCAATTAGTTTACAGAAAAATAGTCTTCCACTGCTGATATATTATCACAAAATCAAACAGAAATAATGAAATAAGCATATTTATTACTATCTGTTGCCTCGTCAAGCTATATTGAAAAAATATTATAAAACAGCTTTGAGAGTAGCTAACATTGCATTTTTATTTATATAACCAATTTAACGGGCAATAGAATAATTTAAATGAGGTATGGACTGCAATTGTTTTGCAAAACTATCGCCAAACATAGTTTCTATAATCTCAATTGCTGCTATTAACATACATTTTTAATAGTCTGAGACTTTTTTAACCAATAGTGTGAGGCTTTTTACGTCTGGCTATTTTATATGAAAATTTGCAACAAGAAATTTTTCATTCTCAGACAAAGATTTTAAAAAATGTGTTCCTATTTTCATTTCATTATAATTTTACTTGGAAGATTTTACTGGGTTCGGTAAAGTAGTCATTATAAAGTGTTTCTAAATGTCGTTTAAGTTCATAAGGTTTCATGTTGTTTGCCACCAATATTTTTGAGCAAATAATACACAGGGAACTTTTTTCTTCATTTATTTCAGAGGGTACAGGTAAATTGAGAGTTTTTAAATATTGTTGAGAATATTTTCTTGATTTTATTTTTGAAAGCTCTGGTCCTATATATATTGATCTAATGCTTGAGTGTTGTCTATAATGCATTCTTACGACCAATTAAAATTGTGTCCATAATTCAGCATAAATTTGCTGCCATGAATATTTAATACGGTTAATTGAAATTAACTCATAAGCATATATAGCATACACATTATTGAAAATTCACCTTCTCCTTTTGTGAAAACAATTGCTCCCATCTGCACGTAATTGAGACAGCATCTTATCGATATATCAGAAATGTTCGAGACAAATTGGAGCTTCTCGCAAAACCGCGAGAAATACATGATTGATCAAAAGCAATAATAAGGTACACTATTCTTGTTTTCTCAATGCTAAGTATAGGTGTTACTAAATATCAATAAAGTTTTCTATTTTTGTTAATTTGTAAGGTTTAAAACTAAGGTCCTAGTATAATTTTACGCGGAAAAAATACTTAAAATATATTATTATTGCTTACATTTTATTGTAAGCCAGGAGAGGGTCACGATGAAAATTGTGATTCAAAATCTGGCCAAGAATACAGAAATATTGAGAAACGCTTTCTTATATTGAACCTATGACACAGATCTGTTCTTGTGTCAGTAGGCTCAACTCTATTAAATCAATGAAGATGTATGAAAGGAATTTTATATAATATGACATTTCAAATATAGTTTAAAACACTTTAGTTTGTTGTGTGGTATGAATTAAAATGGAAGTACTTTCAGAGAAATATTTGTTTATCTTTTGTATACGTAGGCTGATTTTGATAGAACATATAAAGCAAAATTGGAGAATAGAATAGCTCATTAGATGCATGAAAAACTGCATCAACTTTTCCTATTTCTTAAAAATTTTGAATTCCGGAGAAAAAGAAAACATTCCTGAAGTTTAAAATAAACAACATTTATGAGATGTTGAACTGATCTACATGGAAAATAAAAAAAAAATTATCAGAAAAAAGGCAATTCTTTTAAATAACACCGAATTCAATAAAATACCTTGATCAAACTGCGAAATGCAAGTACTCAGGCGTTGAAAATTATATTTTTTCCAATACTTTTAGTATCTTAATCTTCGGTATATATATTGCCTTTTCTTGATATTTTTATGATCCAGTGGGAGAGGCAAAGCATAATATATGATATTCTGTGCATTTGAATTTTTGATATCAGTTTGAATACTTTTAACCTTATTTGCTACTATGCATAGTTTTTTGTTAGGTTTTTATCCTTAAGTTCCGTAAGTTTTCGTATACATAATACTGACTTTCTTTTTTATTTAGAAAAGTCTCGATTCAAGACGACTATAGCAAGAAAGTTATATTTTTATCAAGAGACTAATATTTACATACATAAATGAAACGAGTAGTGGCGTAGATAAAAGGGAGAATTAGTTTTCTATAGAGCCAGAGATTGATGATTCTAGCACAATTCTGGTTAACAAACACACCGTTTGTGATAATGCTTCCATGTGTTTTCAGATTTTCTACACTCAATTTGTTTCATTTTTTTTTCAAGTTGGCGCATTTTTTTTCTTACATAACTTTGAAAGGATTAAAGCCATGACAAGATTAATATGGATTTCTGTGCTTCTCAGGAGTTGCTTTAAACAGCCTCTTCATGTATCAAAATATTTTACACTCTCCTCCTGTGATCAATTCTTATCATGACTTGATATTTTTGCTTTTAACTTTTACTATTACTTCAAATGTGATTTTTAACTGTATTTTTTTTTCTCATGAATAATGTTTCACATGAACTGAAGAACATTGAAATGGAAAATTTTTGAATTAACTTCCAAATAAATATGTATACTGCAGTTAATCTTCCAGATTATATAAAAAGTATTATTAATTTAAAATTTCTGAATACATGGCATTATGCTAAGATACACATATTTAATTTTTATTTCAAGTTAATTGTAAATCCCTGCTTTATAAATTTTTAATTCTTCAGATACCAAATTTTTTTTTTTACGAGAATAGACAAACACGAAGTTTACTGCTTTTGCACTTCTAAGTAAAAGCTATTTTTGTTATGCTTTAAAGTTTTTGTTATTTCACATAGTGTGTTTTGTGTGTTTATCAAACACTTTCAAAAAATAAATAAATAAATAAAACTTAAGATTAAAATTAGATACTTTATTCACAACAAATCTATTACACAATAAGGAGAATAACAAAGATTTCTTCCGTACTACAATTAATTTATCGTGATCTATCAAAAATAATAATGCTCTTGGGCATTATTTCAACATATAATCACAAGATTTACTACGGCTTAGGATATTTCAAGATAAGATGTCAATGCAATATATTACTTCCAACTCCTCATCATCGATCAGGTTTAAAGACTATTTTTCTCTCCTTCTAAAAAACATTACACCAAAGATTAATTGTAGTGCATGTTATAGCACCTTTAATTAAGGTGTGATTTATGTTTAAACAATTTGTAAACAGATATGTCTCCCTCCTTCATTATGTTTAATAAGAATAAATAAAAATATTTTGGGAAAAATATTTTTTAAATTTAAATGGGATTTTTTGTGCGTTGGAAAATTTATTTAAAAAAAATTATATGTAATAAAAACTAAGCAAAATTTAATTAGAAATTAAAATTATTTGTGAGAAGAATAAAAATTCATGAATTTCTATAAAAGGAGAAATTAAGAATATTTGAGATTTTGTATATGTAATAAGGTTATCAAATAAGCACATTAATTTTCAAGTGAAGTGAAACAGAAATATTTTTTAGATAATCATGCGGAATGTTACTTGTTTTTAAATAATTGCTACGAGAGAAATTTACTAAAGTTATTTCATTAGACAATATCATTATGCTCACTGATTATAATTTAATTGAAAATGCCAAATTCATTCAAGCAAAAAATTGCCTAGTCAAAATTTGAATTGATGTTTAAAATGATTTAATATTTTGCAGAAATAATTGGAAATTTATAATTTAATAAGATTTGTTGATTTTGTTTGTTACTCAGAATGCAAGCATTATTACAGGTAAAAAAAAATCTACATTAAATAATTCAAATCTAGAAATGTAGATAAACAGAGTATTTTAAGAATTCTTAATAAAAAACACTTTATAAAGAAAAGGTTTTCAGAATTTTCAAACTTGCATATAAATTTTTGATGGCAAATACATCTAAAGTTATATAGATAAAATTTTATACAGTTTTAACTTATGTTATGACTAATTTTTAACTGCTACAATATATTTTGATAGAAAGTATGAAACTGAACATTTCGGCTGGTCTTCAGATCTTTAGTGAAAATTACTCAGATCTAGGACATTATAAAAATCTTTTTTTTTTCTATGCTTATTAGTTTTAGTGTTTGTAAAATTAACAAACATCCACAATGTAGCGTTTCTGTAATGGAAGAGATGTCTTCTGTTAAAAAATATACATTTCAAGATACTTTGAATATAAAATGTTGCATTTTTTCTAGTTTGTATTTTTTCATAATTTATTAATATACTGGATCATATGTATCAACAATTTGTTATTTTTTATAAAAACTGATTTCAAACACTATTTCTCTCCTTTTTCATAAGAAATTTAAAAGCTAACTAAAAATATTTCAATTTTTATTTATGACATTATTAAATTTATGGTTGAAACATTTTGTTTAAAATTTAGTATACACCAGTAAATTAAAAAACAAAAGTCAGATTTTAGATATCTTGTAAATAATCTTTTTATATACAAATTAAATCATATTTCTTATAAAAGTAAGATTTTATGATCTATATTTTTTTTACGATGTACAAGAACATGTGAGATAAATGTATATAAAAATGAAGGAATTATTGTGAATAATTATTTGATACTTTCTTATCTTCTAATAATGTTGTTTGTCCTTAAATAAGAATTTTTTTGTTCCGTTTCAGTAAAAGCACCATTTTTTATGCGATTTATACAATTTAAATGTTATAGTTTAACTATAGATTAAGTATGTATTAGAAAAGTACAAAAGTAAATGAAAAAACATATGGAGCATATAAATTAAAATATTATAGTTTAATCTAATAACTCTAAAATTATGGTATCTCATTTAATCTAATCAGCCTTAAAATAATAAATTCCTAGGTTTTCGAAATTGAGAATTTAAATAGATGAAGCAAGCAACGCGTTATTGCCATTGAATTTGCTATCAACTCTGGAATTTAATTTTACTCAAGCAATAACAAAATTGTGCGGAAAAAAATATCTGGTACTATATAAATAATATAAATGTCCTATGAATACTAATATCGGTTAAACGTAAAAAGCAAACACTATTAATTTTAAATTTGGGTAATTATTTTTCTTGCTCTCCATATTACTTATTTAATAAATGTAAATACTATAGTTTGTGTTGTGCTTCACAACACTTTTTTATTAAAAATGTAGGAAGTTGAGATATACTTTCTAAATAATATACGTGACAGAATTATGAAGCCTTTGAAAGATTTTACATTTAAAGAGAAAGATAATTCATTCATAAATATATACCTATATCTTTTCCCTATCTCTTTATATATGTATATGTGAGTATGTACATACATAAGAAATTACAAGCAAGCTATGGCTCGTATTTCTTAATCATAATATATTATAAAAATGGGGATAAATATCAATTTTAAAATTATCCAATATTTTTATCTTCTTTTCTAAAAGTATTTATTTTACCTTCAGTAACACTCCATTTTTTACTTTACTACTACTGGTAGATGAGAGAATCCCCCCCCCCTCATAGAGGTGTCTATAATGATTGAATGGAAAATTTTTTCTCGATTAGTATAGTTATTGTTTAAAAATTATTCGTACTCAAAATTCAGTGCCGTTTTTGATGATTCTTTCGCAATTGAAACTGTAATCTTATGAAACAAATTGCATGTCCTTTATATATGAAACCATTTTAAAATAAATAATTATGTAATTTGTAATATTTTGGCTACATATCCACAATAAACAACGAATATCAGTCATTCGTTAATTTTCTGGATGTTCTTTGTAATTGCATTATGTTACATTGAAATCCAGCTTGTAGTATATGATCAAAAAATTATCCCAAACTTGTCATATAATTTAAATTTTCATGCCTTGAATCTTTATCTTTAAATTCTGTAAACTTAACACTATTAGGATTAATATGAAGAAAACTAAACTTAGTGGCAAGACAACCAAATTGAGGCCAAGGTTTAAATACATATATAACGATGTGGATACCATGAACTTTACTGATTGGTTAACAGGTTTTAAATTATCCATCGTCAATAGTTGAACCCTAATATGAAAGACTTTATTTTAAAAAAAAATTATGATGACAATGTGTGTGATGGGGTGTTAAAGTCTACAGACTCTCTATGTAGTAGAAGTCTACATCACAGTTCAGTTACAAGAAAAAATAATTATTTGTATACAATATTGATTGTACATTGAGAAAAACTATGCTTTCAGTATGGAGAAAAATAATAGATAGTGAAGTTTAGATTTTTTGATAATAAAAAATATGTCTATATATAAATATATTTCTAAAGATAATTGTAGAGATTTACTATATATATAGACAATGAGTAAAAATCCCTTTATTGTTCAAATTAATAAAGGGATGTTCCTACAGTGACCATACCTGTTTTCAAGACGGAGAATCTGGAGGTGTGAAGGATATGTCTCGATTAGGCTGTCAGCCTAACATGCAACATCCACTGTTTTGCTCATAAGCATGCTTGTTTCTAAACTTTGTTAACCTAATATATATATTTTAGAATAGATATAGTATATAAAATATAGTTTATTAATATAATCGATATCTGAAAACAAAATTATAAACTAAATATGACTTAATATATGCATAATTTTATTTAAAAAATTAATAATCCATTTTTATAAATTTTAAAACTAGTAATGAAAGGCTGAGACGACCTTGCCCAGTGCGAGGATTGAGCATCGGACTTGTGACTTGGGAGCACGAAGAGCTATCACTAATAGCATTAACTAGCATAATTATTTGAAAACAAATAAATTCAACATGATTCAATTGTCATTATATTTCATATGTTTAGTAGGAAAAATTCCGTCAGTAATTTTGTCCAATAAACATTTAACATTCATAACAATAAAAGTTTTCATTTATATATATATATACAAGTTTTACTAACAAAATGCTAAAATAATTTAAAATAAATTACATGATAAAAAAATTGCTTTTTTTTTGCAAAAAAAAAAAAAAAAAAATCTTTAATTTATATTTTAACTGATGAATTACGGTTTTTCGTAATTCATTAGTTAGAATATAATTAGTAGATAATAAATATAGATTCTAACTATTTCAGGGAATAAGGAAGTATATTAATATCTCTGGATATGAGAATCTCTATTATTAGAATTAATCAAAAAAATTCGTCATGGTAAAAATCTCAGTTAAAACTTTATCTCAGGAATATCGAACAAGTTATAGCATTAGCTAAATATTTTCCTCATAAGGAAGATTTAAAATATATGATGCATTAAATAAAAACTTACAAGTTATCAAAAACAATCGCCAGAGGTCTATTTTGTATGAATAAATTACAGTAAATTTTTTTGTTAAATTAATTTATAGAGAAACAAATTTAAAATTACCTAAAATTGAATTACTAACTTTTAGAACACCTTTAAATTAAGAAATTACATTGTTAAATTTCTGTGGTAGTTTAGTTGATGCATAATTTATGTAATACGCATACTAGTTATTTAAGCTGTGTAAGAGCTTGGTTAGAAAATTAAATCAGGTTAGAAATTCCCTGCTATCACTTTTAAATATGGAGAACAGATATTTATATTTCTGGTACATGCAAAAAACATCTGTGAGATTTTTTTCCGTGGGATAAGTAAATATAATTCACCATCTTTGAAACTTCAGAAAAATAATAAGACGTGAAAAATAAGTGTTTAATTTTAATTTTGACTACTGTAAGGATTTATAAAAACTGAAATCTAATTATAATCTAATGATAAAACCCTATGAAAGTCAAATACGTTGAAGGCTGTAAATTCGAAAGTAAATTTTTGTTCACATATTAGTAATGTGCATCTATGATTTTTCTTTTTGAATAAATTTTCTATTAAATATAAAAAAAGAAAATATTTTTCCAAAATAAAGAATGAAACATAAAGTATCAAAAATAATTTATTTATCAAATTTTAAATGGCATGCAAAATTCATTAAGAATTCTATTCTATTCGAGAAATGTATTCTTTGAAACAAATTTCCTTTAAAATTATGAAATTTTGACTTTTTTTCTTTGAATTGAATTGTCCAATTCAGAGCAAATATTTTAGTTGTGCAATGTTTTTGAGGGTCAATATTAAAAAGTAATAGAGTACCTACGTATTATCTTTGGTCTTAGATATAAATATACAAAGCATTAAAATATTCACAATTTTAATAAAAATTTAAGCAAATTTAATAATTTCCCAGCAATGAAATAATTATTTTCCCTGTCAAGAATATCTGTGCAAAACGTGGGGGAAAATATACACATGAAATTCCATCTATATTAATTAAAATTATTTGAGATTTTTACAATGCTCAGCAAATGTACTTCAAAATAAAAATTGGAATAATCTATTAAATTACTTTGAAATGAAATATTTTATTGATGAGAAAATAAAGTAATCAAGTGATGTGAACACAAAATCCTTAATATATTTAAATGATTAATTTGTGAGTAGCAAAACCAATATGAAAACATCACAATTTTATTTATTAATAAATTTATGAACTACTTCAAGATTTTATATAAGATTTTCAAAGAAGTAGTTCTCAATAAAAATATAAAAATCCAAAAACTGATACTCAAAATTTTTGTTATACAATATCTTTGTTTCAATTTATTGTTATACACATGCTTTTTAATATATATTTATAAATTAAAAATTTTTACTATTGTCAATAGCTTACAGATATTTTTAATAAGATATTGTATGAATATAATGCGAATATTTAAATTTCTCTAGTTAATTTTATCATATAGCCAGATAAATTCCTTAGCATGTTTATAAAAATTATGTCAACTTGTTTTCACTTAAGCAGATAGTTATAGTATTGGTTCAAGTAAAAATACTTCCATGGTGCGGTTTTCTTTAGAACTACATCAATTCTTTTGCGATAGAACTCCAATGAAGTTATAGAGCTGTTTCTTCTGAAAAATATTTCGATTTTAGATCTCCATGGTTACGACCTCTTAGTAAAGAAAGAAAGATGACTTTTCATCTTTTTCTTTTTTCTCTTTATACCTTAACAACCATGGACAATGAGGTGAAAAAATTGCCATTGTCACTTGACTTCTTGTATTTTTAAGATATAAGAAACGTTACTGGGGACATTTCCTTTCCTAACATTTCTAACAATTTTTCCCATAAACACTAAAATTAGGTCTGAAGAAAACTTAAAGCAAGCATCATAGCTTTTCATGTATTCTTTGTAATTCAGTAGAACATGTAAAATATTTAATTGGGTGTATGCTTTATGAAAATGGTAAGCGAATTGAATTGATTATTTTGTTTATGTATACAGGTCAAACATATTACATTTCCTTCTACAATTCTATATTAATTATATATATATATATATATATATATATATATATATTGTAAAGGTTATGTCTTTAACTAAGTTTAAAGCAAAATACCCAATAAATAAATTGATTCCAAAAAAGGTGAAGTATAAATAAGTATAAAGCATTTGCAAACAAAATAAAAAATACATTTTTTATTCAAATAAAATCAACAAGTGATTTTCGTTCGTTAGTTACCTTTTAACAAAAAGTTGTTTCATTGTTTTTCTTCACAACAGGAAAAAACATGGATAAAAAGGTTATTTGTTTCAATACTTTTCCTTGATATGCCATAAGAAACATTTGGACCATGATCTAGTTAAATAAATATTTTTTCCTATCCATTAGATAAGAATGTGTCTCCTTATTTCATTCGAGACAAAGAGGTGAAACATTTTCCCTTGTAGATTCTACCAAAGAATTGTTTCTATGAAAGAACCTAAGAAAAAATTAGAAAAGAAAGAGAAGTAAAAAATTAAGAATAAATTTCATTTTGAGATAAAAAAAGACAAATATTTAATTAACGAAAAACAGTTGTAAGTCATTCTTCTATTATTAAATAAATTATAAAAATGGCCAGAAGCTTTTTATTTTTTGCAGGTCTTATAAGAGTAAGGGAAATTTGTTTTGTATTTCCATAAATTGTATTATCATTTTTTTTAATCTAATGATATCAATCAGTTTTATTTCTGTTTAATTAATTAAATTATAGCAATTGCTCATTTCAGCTTTCACTTGCTTAAGCTAAACATATTTAGCTTAATTTTATAGCATATTTTAATAAACCAAATTTTTTCACTAATGGTTTTGTCTTTACTCAAGTTATTTGAATATTTTTCTATTTCTTGCAGAGTAGAAATGAATGTAGAGATCTGAATCAGCTGTAAATGTAGAATGTGTGTGGTAAATATTGTTCTTGGTGCCCAAACGACCCTATTTTAAAGTTGCTTATAAACGAAACTATTGTTCAGAAATTGTGTGTCAAACATAAAGGAGAAAATGTTATTGCTTCTATTTAGGAGGGCGTTCTTTAGGGAGTTCACACTTGCAACTAGTGCTTTATTGAGATTTCATCACCTTTCTTATTCATAGGCTACTGTAAACAATAACATATTAAATAGAACAATCTGTAAACTGAACAGAAATGAAAAACATAATTACTAGGCTTATAAGTCATCTTAATTACATTTTCGAAAATAATGGTCGTTGGATAAACTCTAGCTGATTATTTACTACAGTTTTAGATGAACAATCTGCCAAAACATGCAATCACTTTAACATATTTAAAAATCATACAGTGGCGAAATGTTTTTCAAATAATGCGTTCAAGCTCTCTCTCGAAAACTCTTTGGAATCATGAATAAATGTGAAGCACAAGCGCTCGAAACAAAGAATCGTTTGATATTTACATTCGAATGAACATTCTTTTGATCACTAATTTTAGAACAGAAGTTCTAAATGATAGAAGAAGAAAACAGATGCTATTTTTTAACTAAGCCATGGAGCAGATTCACAAGAATTTTGTTTTCCATATTATCATTATTTATAATAACATTTTATAATGTCATTAGAATTACCAATTAGAACGTTATCAGTTAAATTGTTTTACTAAAAAGATATTTTTGCCATAATTGATTTACAAAATATTTTAAACTTTGAAGGGGTCTCGGATATGTCCATTGATTTTTTGTAATCTTCGAATACTGATATCCAAATTTGATGAAAACAGATTCATTTAAATTTTGTTCTGGAAGAGGAAGAAAACTCATATATAGAGAGTGTTGCTCTTTAAGTAGAAAGGACAAAACTTCCAACGTAATGCATGGTAGTATCAATATTCGTCACATGGCAGAAACAGTGGTTATGCATCCCTAAACTACCCAGAATAACATGCCGATTATCCTACGGAATGCACCTTATGCAGAAATTGTTTCCATATTATCTTGAGACTCGACATAAGTACTACTTAATCTTCTAACAAGCTTGGGTTACATTAATGTTTGAGAATGGCCATGGGATATCTTCTGGGCAGATGAAACACATTTGTATTCATTCATAACTCCAAATTTGGGAACTAGAGAAACCATGTCCTATTTTACGGGTTACATTGTACTCATCAAAAGAAATGTATGTCATTATTTTATTGCATCATTTATTCTCGGCACGTATTATTTCGTGTAATTAAGTGCTAGTTGATGAGTAATACCTTCAATCACCCACCAGTGGTATCAATCATTCTTAGAGAGTAAAATTGTGCAGAATTTCCATGTATATCAGATCTTTTACTCACAACATTTATTCAAGATTCCGAACACTAGATCTAATGTTATAAACACAAAAGTCACTTCACAAATGAATGTGTTATTAGCAACCACTTTCCTGTTTTATAGGTTTCCCTGTCGTCACATGAGTTAATCCATGCCATCAGAACAAATTATCTTACGATTCCAAAGGGTAACTGATACTAATGACTGTCATTTTGAATATGCTTTGTTGTCTTACCACTTAATAACTAACATAAATGTATGAGCAATAGAAAATTTATTAAAAAATGTTAACCTGGTGGAGAAAATTTAAATTTATTGTTTTTCTTCGCTTAAACTCATTTCCATACCTTCATATCACCAATACTAAATTTCATAGTTTCCTCAACGATATTTTCTTCTGTAGACAAATTTAAAAAAAAGATCATTCATAATTTAGGACATTTTATTTAAAAACAGTGAAGAATTTTTGAATTGGTTTTGCTGCAGTTTATTTAATGAAAACAGTCTGAAATTCATGCTTCCAAGCAACTTTTGAATTTTAATTTAATTCGGTTTATTTTTCAATCATTGATCATTTTTTGCAACTTAGGGCTAACAGGGACCTTCAGCTTAAAGTGGGTTCCAAACTGCGATAATCTTCCATCTTTGAAGTGGAAAATAAACGTAAAAACTGTTGAAATGAAGGATAGTACTCTTACCATTCGGATGCCTACTTTAGTCTGGTGTGAATGAAAACACGGCCGAATATACTCCATAAATAATGAATTTTAGGGTAATGTGTAATGCACACACAATTCAACAATAAAAATTTTCAATAGGGTCTTAAAATATTTTGAATAATTTAAAGCAGTAGGAATAATTAAAATCAAATTTTGGTTATTTTAAATCAGATTAATAATTGTAAATGGTTTCTTTAGTGGTTATAATTATAGTCCTAACATCATTGAATTTATTCCATAACTAATCATACTGATTAAATACAATATATCAAAAAGTAAAAATTATAATTAAGTATAATTAATACAATATATTAAAAAGATAAATGAGTTTCCATTTTTAGATTTGTTTCGGTTATACTTGAAGAAAGCAAAATCGCTCGTACTTTTTCCACTTTATACTATATGTCTAAAAATCACTTTTATATCTAAATGTCTCTGTTTTTCATCAAAGCAAATTAAACTGCAGATATAAAAATTTAATTTTTTACAACAGTATGTAATACAGGCTTTTTAATTTTTTTATCTTATATTTTAATTATTCTACCATGTTTTCACAATTTAGCATTCTTGTTAATAATTACAAAAATATATAAACACATCAGGACATTTAAAAAACTCTAACTTTCCAAGAATAAATGTTCACTTCAAATGATGATGGTTGTCTTATTTTGCGAAATGCTATCACCCACATGTCACTTTCATAAGCTTAATTAAATTAATTGTAAAAATTTAATTAATGGTAAATATTAGATTAATGGTAAAAATTGAAATAATTAATAGCTGTAGTAAATGTCCTGACCACCTTTGTAGTTTCATTTGTCAAAAGATTAGCATTATAAATTAGCACATGTATTAGATAAAACATTTGAAACACTGAAGCACATTATGCTATAATAGACCATTTTTCAGAAAATATTGAACATCAAAATTTAATTATTCGCAAAATCCTCTTTTATTTTAAAATTTTTGACAGTTACCTCAAGGATGTTGATTTTAAATATTTATTTTATTATTTATAAATATAGAAGAAAATTCTAATGAATAGTACCCATTCCTTTGGGAATGATGAAGAATTATAGATTTTATTTCGTCACATAGATAATTAGGTTATAGCATACGTCATAGATTTTACCCCAAACAATAGTTTCATGACAAAGTCAATGAAAGATATATAATAAAAAATAGCAGTTTACAAAAAAATAAAAAAAATCAGCTTGAACATGAGATAGTTTAAATTTTTGATCACATTTTTCACAAAATTTTCAAAATCTTTACTTAAAATTAAAAATTTAGTGTTTTGTATCGGATGCACAGACACAGGAAGAATAAAACAATTCCAGTGGTATAAGTTATCTTGATGATCACGAACACATTGAAGACACAGAAATCTTAAAACGGAATCCTTCTAGTATAAACAAGATATCTTTGTCGATGAGTGTTTGTTCCATCTTTCACTCCCTCTCTCAAGTGGTTCAATATAGAACATGGGGAAATAAAAAGGATTTATCATGATGGGAAAACTCACCACATTGAAGGGTAGCATTTTACAGTAAAACTCGAGAGAAGAAAGAAGTCAGATATTCTGTAATAAATTTCCACAAGCTGTTTAGACCTCGAAAGAGGAAAAACAAATCAGCAAGAAGCCTTTTTAAGACAATATTCAGAAAAAGAGCTGACAAGAGCATTTAAAGAAAGGTTAGTTTTGCCTTCAACGTCCGGAATTTATTGAGGAAAAATAAATACTATAGAGAAGAAGTATTAAATTATTTTTATTTTAATGCGTAATAATTATGGGGTCAGTGATTAATAAATTATTGTAGAGACAGTTTCTACAAAACTATTCAGTTAATAAAATTATTTATTATTTGTTAACATTCTCTTTTTCCACGTTTTTTTCACAATTAAAACTGAAATATAATAAAAAAAGTTATTTGTTTTGGTTTCTCCTGAGAATGTTATGGATAACATGGGTTTTGAGAATTAGGTACCTTTAATTTGAATGTTCGAATAATAAGTTAAAAAACTATCCGAATAAAACTTAACAAATATCCAGGTATTGAATATTGTTCTAGACGTTCTTACTATTATTATGGTTGGATAACAAGCAAGTTTTATCAATGAACAAATGTTAACCTCAAATAACTTTTACTTTTAAAGTGCAATAAAATGGATTGAAAGACGAACAATATAAACTTCTCCAACATTTATTGCTATCAAATCTCCTTTTTGTGTTACTCTAAGTTTTAAAAATATTCAAAATTTTCTGTAATCAAGAAAATGTTTTTAAAAATATCATTTTAATTCAAACGAGGCTTAACGAAGTCCTTAAATAACAATACAAAAAAGTTATTTTAACCAATTTTTAACTTTCATTTGACAATATTCATTTTTTTTAAATGAATGAGTATTTAAGCAGTCAATGAAACTATTTCAATTTTGTTTAAAATATATAGATCAGGAATATGTTGGGAATAATACTTTTTACATTGTGCTGTTATTTTCATTAGTTTAAATGTAAGAAAATAAGTTTTTAAATATCTCTTAAATTATTAATTTACTTTATTTACTCCATAACATAATTCGTAATCAACTAATTACAAGACAAATATAATATATTGACATTTGTATAGTTAATGTATCAGGAATATTAAGAATTTATATTCTTTAATTCTTGAAATAGTAATTAGATAAATTAGCATCTATTTTCAAACAATATAGGAAATTTTGTGTATCGAGATTCAATAAATGTGATATCAAACGGAATAGTATAGTTAATAAATAAACAACTAAAGAATCCAGTAATAAATAAATATAGCCAAGTTTCAACTCTAATAAAAAAAAAATAAGCAATATATAATGCTGATAGACAACATTTAAAACTTATTCTCACAAATTCCAATCTTAGTTTTACAAAATTCTTCAGTATTTCTGTAGTGCCATTTTTATGCATATACCTATAGTGCTTTTTGGTATATATATATATATATATATATATATATATATATATAAATTGCGAAATTTTAAAAACAACATATTTAAGCTAATTGTAACTAAACGTATGCTAAGTTTGTCAATGTCATATGACTTACCTCCTTGCTGTTATTTCTAGCATGTTTCAAGCAAATTTATTTGGTGAGGTCTTATGTCATACCATCTCTATGAAGATAATTAGCGACACTTATTACGTTGTACTTCCTACCTCAACGTATGGCTTGACTTATTGGAAGTTTTTATATCATTGTGTGACACTCTTTTCTTTACCCTTAGGCTATTCTGTAAATAATTTGGACAAAAATATCTCTAGAATTCTAGTTATGGAATAATCTCAATAATTGTTATAAAACTTTTATGTGTTATTTCGAAACTAAACAAAGTGGATTTTCTTTCATTGAATACCTCTCTTATTTATTTGAATGCAAAGAAAAATGCTCATAAGTAATTTATTTAGTGCTTTACTTAAAATTGTTATTTATTAAGATATTTGACTGTAGCCCCAGAAAGAGACATTAGCGAAATATAAAAAAAAAAGATACAAGAAGCGGGATAATTTTTTGAGTCTTCTTATTCCCACATACAACTATTTAAGCATAATTTTTTTTTAAATGTGCATAATTAGTATGTACTAATTGGTCTGTTGTGTAACCTCTCATGCTCTTATTTCTACTAAATCATTATTAGATTAATTTATTTTTTACTTTTACTGAACGTTGTCCATCCATTATTTTGCTGTATTTTTATTGTTTTCTAAAATTCGCCTAACTAATTTGCTAATTACTAATCTGCACCAATCTTTGTAATTTATGTTAAATGATCTGTTGTGAAAAATTTCTTGCTATTATTTTTAAAATATCATAATTAGAACTTTTTATTTTTAATATTACTGAACGTAGCTCCTTCATTGACATGCCGTTTTAACTGTTAACTAAAATTTGCACTTTCTAATTACTAATTAACAATCAGCACCAATCTTTGCAATATTTAATAATTGGCCTTCTGTGATTCCTATCATGCCATTATTTTTACAAAATCATAATTAGAATAACTTATTTTTAAATTTTTCTGAACTTAGTTGAAGTGC
>JAPDSC010138310.1:241873-280017 GCA_026290005.1 Latrodectus geometricus
AATTAGAATAACTTATTTTTAAATTTTTCTGAACTTAGTTGAAGTGCGGCATGTTTGTAATGGAACTGTCTTCTAAAATTGGAATCCTATTTTTACTAATTAATAATCCGCGTTAATCTTTGTAATTTACATTAAATGGACATATGTGAAACTTTTCATGCTATTAATTTATACAAAATAATAATTAGAATACTTTATTTTTTACTTTTACTGAACATAATTCTTTTAATAGCATGTCGTTAATTTTACTGTTTTCTTTGGATCAGTTTATTATATTTACAAATTAATAATCAGCACTAATATTTGATGTATATACTATTTGGTCTTTTGTGCAACAATTCTAGCTATTATTTTTACTAAACCTTAATTTGAATAAATTTTATTCATACTGTACTGAACGTTGTTCTTTCATTAATAAGTAGTATTTTACTATTTTTAATATTCGCATACAATATTTAATAATCAATAATCCGCAAGAATCTTAGAAATATGCATAAAATGGTCATTTGTGATACTATTCATGCCATTATTCTTACTAAATCTTAATTAGAATTAATTATTTTTACTTCTTACTGAACTTAGCTAGATCGCTAACATGTTGTGCATTAACTGTTTTCTAATATTAAAATTTTACCCTTATTAATTATTAATCAGCATCAATCTTTGTAATTTATATTAATTGGTCTCTTGCTAAAAGCATTCATGCTTTTATTTTTACAAATCATTATTAGAATAATTTATTTTTTACTTTTACTTAACGTAGTTTTTACATTACTTTGTCATAATTATACTGTTTTCTAAAATTCGCATAATATTTTTATTAATTAATAATCAGAATCAATCTTTATAATATGTTTTAATGGTCTTTGGTAAAACTGTTTATGCTATTATTTTCACAAAATTCCAGTTAGAACTATAATTATTTACTACGTACTGATCTTGGTACTATCTACAATGTTTACAGGTCTTCGTATTTAAACCCTGTTTAACTATCTTAATAACTCATAATCCACTCTTATCTTTAAATTTTAATTGCAATGGACTATTGTGAACTGGATTACAATTTTTCTCTTTTTTACAAAATCCTAATTTGAATACTATTATTTTCATTTTAATGAACTTAGTTCCCATGAAACTGCTCTTGCTATTACTTTTACAAACTCACAATTAGAAAATTAATTTTACTTCCTAATGAATTTTGTTATTTCATTATCAAGTCGTACCCTTACAGTATCCTAAAATTAACATATTTTTTTTATTCAAATTAATAATCTGCATCAATCTGTGTATCCTGCTATTAGCCTATCCATTATTAGACAATTAAAATTTTTATTATTATTTCTGTCCTTAATTTGTTCTTATAATTAAACAATATTGACTTTGGTACAATTTTGATGTAATAATATGTGAACTTGCCTCTTTACTCAAGGCAATAACTTTTATTTACCCAAATTTGTTAAATCATTTGTATTACCTCGACTTAGTTATAAGTTAGATGAAATAATGGTCATGAATAAATTTAACTTTTAAGTATAACAGCTCACTCTCCAAAATTAATTATTATAAGTATTCTGATTAACTTATCCTTTTAAGAATATTATTTGTTTTAAATGTTGCACATGTAACAAAATAATTACATCATAATAAACTTTTATATTCACATGATGTTTCTTTGAATTAACATGGGATATTACTTGATCTAATAACTTACAATTAATTGCCTACCATTTAAAATATTCACAATTAGAAATTGAATATTACTTCTTAATGCATTCTGTTATTTCATTAACAAGTTGTTTCCTTGCATTACTCTAAAATAAACATATTGTCTATAACAATTAATAATCTGCTTCAAACTTTGTAATTTATTTATATTGGTCTTTTGTGACACTGTTTTTGCAATTATTTTTACAATATCACAATTAGAATATTAATTATTTTCTATATACTGAACATAATTCTATCTTAATTGTTTCCTGGTCTTCATATTTTAATTTTGCTTTTTTGCCTTTCCATTATTTGACAATCTATATTTTTTTTTATTTTTGTCCTTATTATGTTGATTTATTTAAATAAACTTGACTTTGGTATAGTATTGATGCACTAATATGTGATCTTGCCTCACTACTCAAGGCAATAATTCGCACTTACATAAATTCGTTAACTCCTTTGTATTACCTTGACATGGTTATAAATAAGATGAAATATTGGTCATGAATAATTTTTACTTCTTAGTATCAAATCTCACTCTCCAAAGCTAACTAATATAAGTATTCTGATTATTTTATCCTATTTAGAGTACTATTTGCTTTAAATGATGCACTTGTAACAAAATAATTACATCATAACAATTTATTAAATTCACATGACGCTTCTTGGAATAAACATGGGATAATACTTGAACTAGTAAATTATAATTAATGGCCTACCATTAAATTTATTCACAATTAGAAAATTAAAATTACTCCCAAATGAATTTTGTTATTGCATTATCAAGTCGTATCCTAACAGTACCCTATAATTAACATATTATTTTTACTCTTTATAATCCGAATCAATTTTGTTTTCATAATGGACTTTTGAGAAACTCTTTTGCTATTATCCTTACATAATCACAACTAGAAAATTAATTATTTTCTTTTACAGAACATAACTCAATCATTAATGTATCCAGGTCTTCATATTGTATTCTTGCTTAAATGCTTCTCCATTATTAGACAATTTATTTTACTTTTTTTTAATTTTGCCCATAATTTGTTATTGAATTAAATAATTTTGACTCTGGATTAATTTGATGTAATTATATGTGAACTTGCCTCATTTTACAGGGCAAAGTCTTTTATTTACCTAAATTTGTTAACTCTTTTGTTTTACCCTGACTTGGTTATAAATTAGATGAAATAATGGTCATGAATAAATTTAACTACTTAGTTTCACATCTCACTCTCCAAAGTTAACGAATATAAGTTCTCTGATTAACTTGTCCTATTTAGAGTATTATTCGTACTAAATTATACACAAGTTACAAAATAATTATTTCATAACAATTTTTTATATTCACATGTCGTTTCTTTGAATAATCATGGGATAATACTTGAACTAGTAACATTTAATTAATGGCCTGCCATTTAAATTATTCACAAATAGAAAATTAATTTTACTTCCTAATGAATTTTGTTAATTCATTATCAAGCCGTATCCTTACAGTAACCTAAAATTAACATAGTATTGTTACAATTTATTAATCAGCATCAATTTTGTTTTGTAATGGACTTTTGAGAATCTGTTTTTGCTATTATCCTTACATAATCACAAATAGAAAATTAATCACTTACTTTATACAGAACATAACACTATCTTCAATATTTCCAGGTCTTCATATCTTAATCTTGCTTTTAGCCTCTCCAATATTAGACATTGATTTTTTATATTTCTCTTTTTATTTTGCCCATATTTTGTTAATTTATTGAGATCCACAGATTGATAGCACTGCAAAAACTGTTTGTAACTGTATGTGGTGATGGTAATTAATCTTCTTCAATTTGTTAACACTGATAAATTATGTAATTAAGATGTTTCTTCCAGTTTATTTTATCCTTAAACTAATGCTTTATTTTTTATTTTTCTTTGTCTCAATGTCTTCAGGGCATTTAATTACTTATGGCAATCCCAATATTTTCTTCTTTCTATCCACATTGACAGTGGTATTTGACTGTATTGACTAATTATATTTTATATATATATATATATATTTTTTTTTCTCTCTCTAAGTTGTTATTGACCACTTTCAAATTACCATGCTTTTCTTTTAATACAATTGACCAGGCTTGAACAGTTCCTATCTTACTTGATTCCTATGTTTCTGGAAATTTTATTTAACTTGTTGCTGAACATTCTTATAATTATTAAGTAAAATTTTGTTTAAACAGTAAAAAAAATTTTCATTAAGTAATAATCCTTATTATCATAACACTTGTTGATTTTACCTATTTAATGAGCTTACCTAATTATTCATTAAATTTCTATGGTTATACTGTACACACAAGAAGAAATTAGGATTTGCCGAGAGCTAGTAAATTGTTGGTTTACCAAACTGAAATAGACCCAATTGTTTAATTTTTTATCTCTCAACCTCATGGCCATTGATCTCCCTCTCTTTTTAACTATTATATACTGACAACGATAATTTCAAATCGACACCCAATGTTGGATCAAAAAATTTAATTTAAGTCAAATAATTTCGAGTATTGTGCTGGTAATTGTTATGCTCTCATTCAGCTTATTGATTAACTGTTAGTTTCTACATAACCTTAGGACCGGACAAAAGCTATTGGTCAATTGTTTTTTATATGTACTATTATCATTTTTTTTTATTAATACTTATTTTTTTATAATTTTTTTTTTATTTTTTTTTATTTTACTATAATACTGAATCGGCACGGAGATGAAACTATGTACAGTAGCTGGGCACTTTATTATTCTGACTTATTTCCTTTGAAATAATAATTCATTACTACTTTGACTTTTTGTACTTTACTACTTTTATTATTGTAACAACATGGAACAACATACCAACACTACGGATCATGAATCCACACCCACACAAACCCAAACACAACAGACAGAAACCAACATGGATAATGACACAACTGACTACGACTACTTACAGCCAGAAACTAAGGACGGCATTCAACAACTCTTAATGAAATTGACCCACATAATACACCATAGACAAAGCAAACGCTACGTCTTAAAGCAGTCACTGAGAGATGCTGCTGATTCACTTCTTGAACGGCTAGCAGATCTCCACACAGTACATATCGATCTGATCGATAAATACAGAAGTAATACGCCACCTCCTGCGGACGTTCTGGCACACGAAACAGCTAAGACCACATTCCACGTTAAGGACATAAGAGATGAAAACCAGACGGTCCGCACGTATGAGGAACACACGCTGCACAGAGTCGAGACTCTCTACGATATGGTAAACACGATAGGAAAAACTGTAACAAAAACACAGAAGACCGTAGAGATCATCCACGCACCAATCACACAGACTGCTACGCAGGTAAACAACATGTCCGTTTCTAGGGGTACCTATGCGGACAGGGTCAAGAAAACACTTTTGCCAACACCACCAAGCACTCTAGCCATCAAAACAACGAGAACAACACCTCCACAAACAGTCATTAACACACTTAGAAAAATTAATACTCAGGTAAACCCACAAAGAATACAGATAAAACATAACAAAGTTCTTATTAAATGTAAAGACACTGCACAAAAACAAGAACTACAACAGACACTAGTAAACAACAAAATTAACGTTGAGGATACACCAACACAGAGAATCATATTATTTAACGTTCCAAACACAGTAGACGACACTAGATTAATAAATAGGCTACACGAGGAACTAGACACAAACCAAACACAGTTCCCAATTCAAGTAGTTCAGATCAAAGCACACAGAACCAAGACAGATTTGCAGCATTATGTAGTGGACACAACAAGAAAATCAGCCTTTCTACTGGCTAAGAAACACTTCATTAACTTTGGGTTCAACCGTTCTAAGATTGAACTTTATCGTAACATTAGTCGCTGCTACAACTGTCAGCTTTTTGGTCACACCGCCACACAGTGCAAGAACAAAGTATACTGCGGAAAGTGCGGTCGTGGCCACAGGACACAGGAGTGTACCTTAAGACACTCAGACAAACACACATGCATCAATTGTGAGATGTCTAATCACAAACATGGCACTAACTACCATACAGACCACCCAGCTTACATAACAGAGTGTCCATACTACAGATTTAACATATGCCAGAATACGAACAACACAACACAAAGACACTAACGACACTTCTTTTTTCCAGCCCTATAAAAGGTTTGTTATCTAGCGGAAAATAACTTTTCTTTTATTGCAGCTACTAACCAACTTCCCTTTCAGAGCGTGGACTTAATAACAATACTGTACACAAACAATGCAGATACTACAAATAAACTTACACAACTGCAGAGCGGCGACAGCGTTAGCGGCTAACTTCATTAGCGACAATAACATCGAAGTAGCACTAATACAAGACCCATATGTTAACAATGGAAAACTGTATGGCTTCCCAAATTGCTGGACATACAGCCATTCCGAAAACAAAGAAGCGTGGCTAGTTTTTACACAACAAGTAGTAATCAACCTACTACCACCAACAGAGACGGCAGTTTTTGCGAACCTGACAACACAACAAGGTGATATCATTATAGGTACACAGTACGCGAGACCATATGGAGATTTAGCAGCTGCACTCCATGAATGGACACTATTCATAGATCACACCAAACCCTTCATTCTTGGCGCCAATCTGAATGCCAGATCGCAGCTTTGGGGTTATACATTTGAGGATGACAGAGGGACGACCCTTATTGATCACCTAATTGAAAACGACCTGCATAGAGCGAACGAATTAAACAATCTGCCGACGTTCTGCACAACTAGAGCACAGGGTAATCCGGACTTCACAATAGCTAATAACAGCGCATTATCAATAATAACAAACTGGAAAGTACTAGACACACATACGGCGAGCGATCATAATTATATAAGTTTTCAACTAAATTATGAAAGCGACAAGATTATCAGCACTAGACTTAAAACAAAATTTGGTAACCATAACAAATTTAAGAAATTAGTAAAGACAAACACAAGTTGTCTAATGCAGCAATTAGTTAGTATTACCAGCGTTGAACAATTAGATAGTATAACTCAAGATTTAATAATTATAGTGCAATCAGCGGCTAGAACTACCTACAAAATTAAAAAAGCTTACCAAACACCGTCCTTCAGATGGTGGAACAAAGAATTAGCGACTCATAGAAATAAGGTTAGGGCACTCCATCGAAGATTTCAAAAATGTGAAGAGGATGAAAAACAACACAGGAGAACTCTGTTCTGTAAGGAACGCTCCAAATACAACAAGGAAATAATCAATGCGAAAGCTAAAGCCTGGAAGACTTTCTGCACGACGCAGACCGAAAAATTCGGCACGGCGTTCAAAATCGCCCATGATAAACTTTTTAAACAAACAGATATGCGCATCAGCTGGGAAAATAATCAAGCCCCAAACAAACAAGCTGCCCTGGAAAGAATAACCAAACACCATTTCCCAGACACGCCAGTCCCCTTTCAAACCACATACATGACCAATGTTACTACCGAGACCATAACACCAACAAAGGAGGAGTTCAGAAATGCTATATATTCATTTAATGTTAACAAGGCTCCGGGGCCAGATGATCTGGATTACAACATCTGGAGATTGATTTATGACGCAACACCACAACTAATAACAATATGGACACAACAATGCTTTAAACTACAACATTTTCCAACGCCACTCAGGACAGCGAAAGTAATTTACTTCGCTAAACCAGGCAAGGATCCAACATTACCGGAGTCATACAGACCAATCTGCCTCCTCCCAACACTAGGCAAGATACTAGAGAAAATCATTTGTCAAAGGCTGACTTATTTTCTCGAAACACAAAATAAATTAAATGAGTGCCAATTTGGATTTAGACAGGGCAGATCTTGTGAACATGCACTAAAAGAAGTGACAAAAAACATACGACACAACTGGGACAATAAATTTTACACTCTATTAATCTCAGTTGATATTAAAGGCGCCTTTGACTCGGTACAATGGCAAGATATAAACACAAAAATGATTGAACTTGACTGCCCATCCACGATTACAAACCTTATAAGCACTTACCTCAGCAACAGAACAATACAATATGACTGGGGTACTGGCACAGCAACACAAAACATTTATAAAGGCTGTCCACAGGGTTCATGCTTAGGACCAATCCTCTGGACCCTCATAGCGAATGATTTCCTCAACCAATATACCCACACGGAAGTTAAAATCACAGCATTTGCTGACGACTTCCTTATTAGCACAAGAGGGAAAACTAGGAAAATAATAGAAACAACAGGACAGGCAGCGACAACGGCATTTGAAAATTGGTGCACTAATCACCACCTTCAAATATCTGTAGGAAAATGCAATATCATAACGTTTGCCAAACCGCATAAGCTCAAAAGAGAACCAATCATTAGGATTGGCGGTAAATCACTGAAAGCAGTAACAACATTAAAATACCTAGGTGTGACGTTAGACCAGAACCTGAACTGGCTCGCACACATAAACACGTTAAGACAAAAAGCCATCATGGCACACGGACATTTAATTAAAGTAGCGCCGCGTGCCTGGAGTATTAAATCTTCACTACTAAAAACCTGGTATCACACAGTAGCAGAAAGAATATTCACATACGCATCCTCAGTTTGGGGTAATAACCTAGGCAAACAAGCCATTCAGAAATTACACACAACACAAAGGCCATTTCTCCTTAGGATAACTAGGGCCTACAGAACAACATCAACAGCAGCGCTTAATGTCCTAGCGGGTGTGATACCATTACATCTCCAGGTACTCAGGGAAGCGACAGTGGCAAACGTTTTAAGATTCCAAAATAGCAGCAACTTAGGCCAACTCTCATTAGATGCGAGACACTATCAAACCAAGGCAGCATACAACACAATTCACCCAGCTGATAAAATAATGACCAGATACATTAAATTTCCACCACACAAACAAACGCTACCGCCACAGCTTAAAATATATACAGATGGTTCAAAAACAAACGATGGTGTTGGAGCGGCATACATAGCCTATAATAACGAACAAATTATCAAAACCACTCATCTGCCCATGAGCCCAAATAACTCGGTATTCCAGGCCGAAATACACGCGTTAAGACAGGCAATACAATGGCTAAACGAAGGGAACCCAGGAAAGGTACACATATACACAGATAGTTTGTCCAGTCTCTATGCACTGGCAAAACACAAACAGCGCAATGAATACGTAATAAAAACACAAGAACTCCTTCTCCAGTTAGGCAGGAAATGCGAAGTTCAACTACACTGGGTTCCAGCGCATACAGGTATAACTGGTAATGAGGAGGCTGATTTAGCAGCCAAAAGGGCCACATTAATGCCACCTGATGATACACTAAAATTACCACAGTCGCACCTAAAGAAATTAGTCCTAACGGAAATACTCAAACAGTGGCAACATGAGTGGAATTCAGCAGACACAGGCAGATACACTTACACCTTCTTCCAAATATAGACAGTCATAAAATTTTTATTCTCTGTATGAAGACTGCATGGCACTTATCCATTATATAATTTTTATTTTGTTCTGGAAATAATTTTTTAATAAATTCAAAATTTCTGATCAAAATTATATATCTATGTCCATTTCAACAGATGTTGCAGAAATGCAATTTCGACCACTTATCGAATCTTAATTCCGCCGAGTGTAATTTCTATAATTTACCAACAATGAGTCTATTAATATTATATAACTATGTATTTGACATTTCATGTACAAACAATATAATACAAGTAATTGACATTACATGTATGATTTTCATTTGCACGTGTACATGTATGATATGGTATGCACACAGAAACATTCCTTAAATTATTGGGATGTACATGTGTTCTTTTCCGATGCCTTATCTTTCACAAAATTTAAAATCACATTTTTAAAAAAACTATGTTATGAATAACTTAAGTTTAAAAAAAATTTGGGAGTTATGACAAATTTATATGAGTTATTTTCTGATTTTTGTCATCAGAATGAGATGTTGTACCATATGAAGTTAGTTTAAAAAGACTGGAACACACACACACACGCAACATAGGGCACAAATGGAAGTGGTAAAGATAAGTCACTAGAAATAATATACCTTGATCAATTTTGGTCATTGGAAAAGGAATCTAATGGACTTACATTTTTAAAATTATGGCAGCTAAAAAAGTCAGATTCAAACATTCTGAAATGATGTATTCAATTGAAGGAATCCAAAATGGTTAAAAAATGTTGACTTTATTTATGTATAATTGTATGTATATATGCATGTATATATGTGTAAAAGGGAGTCTAGCAAAGATATTACATGAACTAACGTTTGAAATTTATATTAGTCTACTTTTTTTTAAAGGTGGAATAGGTAATGGAGAAACGACGAATACAATAAAAAAATTTTATAATGAACAATTGAATACACAGAATATATTTTTTTAAAAGTGGTATGCAGATCTAGGATTCCTTCAATACATATAATTATGTATACTTCATGGAAAATAGATTTTTGTAATAACTGATTTAGATTTAATTGTCAGAAATAATAGAACCCAAAAGAGCAATTTAAATTAATATTAATAATAAGAAGAATAAAGATAAATTTACAGAGAGAAATAACTCTGTGTGATTTAATATTACCGTACTAATATTCGAAAGTTTGTAATATTCGAAATCATCTTCAGAAACCACTTTGAAAACTGTATTTTAAACCCAAAGATGATTTTGAGTAAAAACAATGGTTAGAATTATTATTATAAACAAGGTGCAAATTACATTTTATGAAACACTATTTCTATTTTTGATAAATTTTAGTAAATTCAGGAATTATGAGATTGTTTTAGGAATTCCTTTAGCATTTTTATCTCAAAATTTCTAAAAATATGTTTAATAATTTTGCTACCATTCAAATCGAAATTGCAAAATTTGAGTTGAATGCTTGCAAAATATTTGAACGTAATTAAATGTAATAAGGGATTCACAAATTCAATGTTTTATGTACAACAAGGCTAAGCACTTACACGCAAATATGGAATGTGTGCAGTTTATACAAAAATTGACGACACAAAATGAAATGCAGGATCTAGAGAATTTTGTTCCTTTCTGTTCCAAACAAAATATTTAAGATTTTATAGCTAACTTCGTTTTACTTATCACAACTTTGATAAGTATTTACTCAAAAAGATAGTGTGCATATTATCTAATAATGTATAGCAGCAGCCTAGTAAGTTATTCAAAAGCAATTGTTGCTGAAACAAATATGCTACTCAAATTATTATAAATAGACAAGATTTTAAGTGAAGGCATAAAATTTCTGAATGAAAAATTATTATTTATTTAAATTGTAATAAAATAATAATTAAGGAATTTCTTTTATGATGAATACTTTTCCATTAGAACAAAAACTATTACATGTAGTATTGACTATATTTGACTGAATTAAACGCTTTTGTAAATTAAAATATTAAGCAAAAGCATATGAAATAAATATAAATCACATCAAAATTGATTTATATATAATACAATAATACTATTTAAAACTACCGTTCTATTACAAAATAATTTTTATGTGAAATAATGAAACAAGTAAGAAAAAATCCCCCATTTCATTAAAATATTCATTAAAGCATATGTTTTTTTATTAATAAGGCTCTGAAAGCATTGTTAAAAAATAACATTGTTCTGAAAATCGCATTTAGAATAATAAAATCTCATAATTTTCTTAAGTGAAAAAAATGATTTATAAAATGTTTCTTCATTTTCATATCTTAAGCAAAAGGAGCGTTTTATAAAACTTTCATTCATTTTCCACTCAAGTGATTTTTTCTTTAAGTTTACTTTATTTTTAAGACATTATAATATGATATGATAATAGTGTCGACAAGAAATTTCTGCTTTTATTCATAAAACAGTTGTCTTTCCTTTTTTTGTTATTCATAAAGATAAAAAAATGTTGAACGTAATGAAGTTTCAGATAAAAATTTATTTCTATCATCAGCCCTTTAACAATTTTGCAGTTACTATCCAGTTACATAACGTATCTTTTTTAGTAAAGAATTGGAAATTGAGTAGTTTTGTGCGATTCAAGTATTTAAAAAAACAAGCTCATATAAAAATCGCTTATCACAAAAATTTTAATTATTTATGTTACTTAAAGTTATATATATATATATTCAGTGGTAAAACTCTTCTCTTCCTATGAAGTACTCCAATTTTGTTCCCAATTGCATTTAAACAGGAAAAAATAAGTCTTTCTGAGTGAGCGCTTGAGGATTTTATTAATTTCCTTTCTTCTTTTTTCCATAGTGTTGTGAAGAGCGCAATTATTCAAGTTCTTTAAAACAACTCTTTACTGTTACGTTGTCTGTTTTATGAAAAAAAAAATTATAATATAATTAAATTGGTATGTTTTTTGCAAGAGACATAGGCATAAATCACGATTTCTTATGTTATATTGTAGACTTTACCTGCTGAGAAAATTTGGGTGCTAACATTTACGATTGTAGGTAATAGGTATTCTTTGATGAAGCTAATACTATTTTATAAGTAATTTTATACACACACACACACACACACACACACACACACACACACACACACACACACACACACACACACACACACACACAAAAACTTTTGACTACTTTTTATATTAAAAAATAAAATTATTTTTTAAATATTCTTTCTTTCAATACCATATCTTTTTGAATAAGGTTTCTTCTTCTTCTTCTTAGATTTGGGTTTGTATGTCATTGGGTACCCCTGCTTTAATCAGCATTTTGTACCGCAAACTGTAAACATAATGTTTCCTAGTTCCAGTCCCTCGGGTCACACACTTTATTAATAAAGTTTGAAAACCCTTTAATAGAGTTTAGGTGCAACTTTCTAGTATGGGTGATGCCTAAAGAAGTTAATCTAGAGAGGGCAAGAGCCTCGCATTCATAAATGTTGTGCTTTGCCGTTTCCTTTTGCATGTGACACTTCCTGCAGATAGGGTCTTGATGAAACAGTCCCATTTTGGTATTTTCTGATATGACCCATTGAAGGTGTTTTCTGAAATAGTAGTGCCCAGTTATGAAATCTACGATTAAACGTATTTTCTGCCTAGAGCAACTTAGAATTTCAGAGGCAATCCTCGCTGATGATCATACTCGCAGATCATACTTTTAGCGTTGGTTTGACCAGAAGTGTTAAGCCAAGCTTCGTACATCCTCTGATTTTCCCCTCTAAGAACAGTGATTTTTGTGGTCTTCAAATTAATCCCGCAGAAGGGTTCTGCACCAATGGAAATATGAGACGATCCTTGTTTAGCAAGTTCATCAGCCTTTTCATTACCATCGATTCCTTTGTGCCCTGGCACCCATACAAGGATCACCTTGTTTCTAGTTGCCAGCTCTATAAGAAGGTTCCTACATTCCAAAATCATTTTAGATTTGATTTCGAAAGAGTTGAGCGCTTTTAAAGCGGCTTGACTATCGCTAAAAATGAGAATCAGTTTACCGTGGTATCCCTTCCTCATATTTAGTCACAGACAGTGGATAATGACCAGAAATTCTGCTTGAAAGACCGTAGCGTATAGCCCAAGGCTAACAAATAAGCTGGTTCTTGGTGACACGCCACATACTCTCAGTCCTGAAAGACTTTTTTTCAGTGATCCATCAGTGTACTAGATTAGATCTCCTGTTTTAGTTTCGAATATGTTGTTGTCCCACTCATCTCTAATTGGAAAAACTATCTCAAATGTCCCTTCAAACATGTATGACTTTTCCATTATGTCTGAGGGCATCAGGAAAGTAGGATTTTGAACTTTCCCGGTAATACCCCTGTGCCCTATGGCAACAGGCTGGTCGTACCATTGGTGTTTTAACTTCATTCTGGATGCAGTCATTCTGGCAGTGCTGCAGATGAAGATGCCTAAGGGAGTCAGATCCAACATAACTTCCAATGTTCTGGTTGGTGCGGCGGACATTGCTCCTGTAATGCAGAGACAGGCCAGTCTTTGTAGACCTCCTTGTCTGTCAATCACAGTTTTCTGTTCCACCTTACGCCACCATAGATCACACAGGCATATGTGAGTATGGGCCTGACAATGGCTGTGTACATCCAAAACATCAGTTTTGGCTGTATACCCCAGTTTTTACCAAGCATACGCCTGCAAGTCATAATGCTTTTCTTTGGTCGGTTAATTCTATCGTCAATGTGCTTATTCCAGGTGAGATTTTGGTCTAAACAAATGCCCAGATACTTCAACTCAGAAGGCACATTGATTTCAACATCAAAAAGTCTTGGTATGAAAAAGCCCTCCCATTTTCTTTTGCGTGTGAAAGGTACAAGGTAGGTTTTCTGAGGATTAACCATCAGGTTTCTATCCATGCACCACTTACCTACATAACTTAGAGCATCCTGCATGAGAGGACAAGTTATGTTAAACTCTTTATAGCGGATAAGTATGACAATGTCATCAGCATATCCTTGTGCATAATAGCCCCTATCATTTAGATATTCTATAAGGCTATTAACAACTAGGCTCCAAAGTAATGGTGAAAGAACACCTCCTTGAGGACAACCTCTAGTAGTCTTTTTTCACATGATTCACCGAAGATACTCATTTGTATACATCTATCTGAAATCAAGGCCTCAATACAAGTACACAGAGTATGATTAATCCTTGCCTGTCTAAGTGCATTGAGGCTGGATATATGGGAAGTGTTATCAAAGGCACCCTGGATGTCGAGGAAATTTGCCAAGGAAATTTCTTTTTGATCCATAGTGATTTTAATTTTAGAAACTAGCTGGTGTAAAGCAGTTTCAGTAGATTTGCCAGGTTGATAGGCAAATTGAAGAGCATGCAAGAGACTGTTACTACCCAAGTAATCTTCTTCTTCTCTTGAGCTTGTCAGATGTGTGGCACGCTCAAGATTTTTGCATTTTGTACCATAAGTAATCTTTAATAAGCCGATCAATAATTTTCTCCAAAATTTTGGGAAAGAATGAAGAAAGACTGATAGGTCTGTGAGACTTGGCCTGGTCACAGGTGTCTTTGCCAGATTTGGGAATGAAAACAATCCTTATCTTCTGCCATATCTTTGGTATGTAGCTCAGTGATAAGCTAGCTCTGTAAATTCTAGTTAGCAGTGGTATGATAACCTCCTCTGCCTCCTGGATCACGATGGGCATAATTCCATCAGGCCCTGGGCTTTTTAGAGGTTTAAAGGCAGAGATTGTCCATTTGACAATGTTGTGATTAATGATATTTTTAGCGATTTCCCATTGATCGCTATTGACTCTTCACAAAGAACCAACGCAGTGCTTTCCTTTTTGGACCAGCAGATTTGCAATTATCCTGGTGGTTCTGACAAGTTTTTTTTTGCCTCACCCACCAAGAGGTTTTGCTCATGCCAGGGGCTTATGTCACTGATAGTCTGTTCCAGCCACTTTGGGATCCCCAGATCTGCACAGTTGACAATAAGTGCCCCGTTTTCAAGTTTGCAAGATTGGAAGGTTGGGGCAAAACTTTCTTCATTCCTTCCTATTTTTTCGGTTAACAAGAGTTCCAGGTCAGAGGCCTTTTCCTCTGTTAGCCGTTTTTCCGGATGGCATTCAATGAGCACAACCATCTTGACCGCTGTGAGAGCCACCCTGTAGGTAATTCCCCCAGGTCCTTCTCTCGTGGCAGTCTTTCCGGTCTTGCCCTGGTCCTTCGGGTTGCTTTTCGCCTTTGGTTGCCTTGGGTTTTTCAACCAAAGTCCACTCGGCGATTTTGCGTTCCTTCACCAGCTTCTTCCGCTGGGCACCAGAAAGTCTCTCTTTAAGATTGATTCTGGTCAGAGAGTCAGTCATCCTAGCGATAGATTCCTGACTCTCACCAGAAGAAAATGGTTTGGATGTCATTTCTACCTCCTGTGAAGGATTCATTGCTGCCCCTTCACTAGATTGCCTTTGGGTTCCCTTGTCTTTTTCAGCAAAGTCTACTTCAGAGGCTTCACCTGCAAATGCAGAAAGGTTTCTTTGCTCTTTAGTCTTTTCAGCCGTAAAAAACTATTAATAGGCTCAGGTAATACAACAGTCCACCCAGCATTGCTTGAGTTACTGGGCAAGGCAAAATACTCTAGAAGTTCACCAGGCAACTAGAGGCACCGTTAAGACACCATTACCGTGGTGTCAAAAGCACTAGGCACGGATCGCTTAACACCAGGGTTTCGGGCGTTGGTTCGCGGCCTCTGATTATGCAATTAAGGCTATCCTGTCATTCCTTCGGCTATCCACCACCTGCCTAAGAGCATAGTTGCTGCTCAGGCCCCAGGTGAATAATGTTTAGTCAGCATATTATTAGACACAATCTAACTACACATACATTTCATGACTGATAACTTCATAGTTTTTCTGTGTTACGCAACAAAAAATTATATCTAGCATCTCATTTGAGTTAATAATATGGATAAAATTAATTCTGTAATAATATGATATGAAACTAAATTTCAAATCGACTTTAAGCATGATTATAAAAGAAAGCAAATTTCCTCCGAGTTTGCTAGATCAAGTATGATTGAGGGTAAACGTGGTTTTGTTAAAGCATGTTTTCAAAACCAATGAAATAAAGAAAAAACTTGACGCGGTAGAAATAATATATTTTAATAAATAATAATATAGTAGAAACAAACGTATATCAGAACATTTAAGAGTAGAACTTCCAGGTATCGCTAGATTCCAATAATGAATTTTACTTCAGTTCGCAAGGCATTCTAGTCCCATAGCCCTACAAAATATTTTTCCACATAACGGCATAATTTGTTGTGACAACATAGGAATTTTTCACTAAATCGGCAGATCTATGAAATGGATGATAAGTTCATTTTTCAAAAACACATCTAGAATGTGGCAATGATTCGTCATGTAAGAAATAACATGAGGATCTGAATATAAATGAAGGATTTTTAAGAGATTCCACTAAAACTATAAGGGAAATTTAAATTCCTGTGAATTTTATCTGGATTGTTTTTTCAAGTGGACATCAAAGTTTAGTATGACGTCATTAGTAAAGGATAGTGGTAAAAATAGTGGGAAAGGATGTATAGAACTTCAGCTGTATCAGATATGCAAATTATTGATTTTAATGACATGACAGGACATTAAAATAAGACATGTTAGTTAACTGCATAACGTTGAAAAAATTTTGTTTTTGTTAAAAGCTTGAGCAACAAAAAATTCTTTGAGCCACATGTACTTTTCTAAGTATTATATATTCATTCAAAATGATGAAGTAATCCCACAACTATCTTCATGAGTACTGAAGTAACTCACGACTATTATGTCACTATTGTTATAAAACAGTAACATCTTGTAACAGCAGGGACACAGTTCATTGAAGACTAACAACATTAGAGTAAATTTTGATATTATTCTGAACAAACCATAATGCTGATTAGATCACCATTATGTATCTATATCTTATATTGAACTGAAATGCCGTTACCTCTAAAATACTCATTTCTACTCTGATTGATTAAGAGTATGCCACATGAAATTATATGTTATTCATTTTTATACTTAATAGTCTATGTATTATAGTGAAATGAAAATATATCTTAAAATTAATAACTTACACAATATTTTCAAAATTCATTTAAATAAATAAGTCTTAATTTCATAATAAGGCATTAGTGTCTTAATTATAACAACATACATATTTCACACCTTAAGAGAATGAATGTTATTCAATAGATTATAAAGTTAAGTTTATTATTATTATTAAATATTGTCTTAAAAACTAAAATATAAACATTTATTTACATATTTTTACCCATTTTAATCAAAACATGGTTATTACAAATTATAAACATTCAATGAAATCAGAATAAAAAACTTGACATTGTTTAAAATAATAGCTTAAGTGTATATATAATTATATTTCTTATTCTTTTGCAATCACTGGAAAAAATAGGCTTTTGATCTTATATTTTAATAAAAGAAATATGAAACATTAGGTATAACATAATATAAAAATTTACTTTTAATCGAAGAATAATATTATAATTAGCATGCCAAAAACATTTTAACAAAAGTCAGGTGAGTTTATACAAGAATAATATTATGCCCAAACAGTTTATTCATATGAGTTTTAAAAGTCACACTTAGAGATTTATATCTTCATTGAAAATTGATTCTTACCGATTTTTACACTCAAAAACATAGATAATACACATCATTATTTAAATAAAGCTAAAGATATAATTATAATAGCTGTGTTCCTTTTTTGTCAGAAAAATAATCGTATTCTTTCCAACTAGTTTGAGTGACATTCAAACAGCTTATTTTCTCAAATTTGCATTTCTTGAATATAACGTAAGAAACTTTTCGGTAGTCTTCTTTAAAAAGTAACTTTTTTTTTTCTTGTGAATGAGAAAAAATAGCTTTTCTTACTTTTTAGTCACAAAATATTTTTTTCCTATGTTTTTCTTAGAAAAAGTAGGGAGATCATCGCTTTATATTTATAGCGGAAAGATTTCCCACTAATACAGATCCTTTCTTCTATTTTATTTAGGCATAAAAAATTATAACTGTACCTCTGTTTTATTAGAGTTAATGAAAAAGTTATTCATCTTATTTCTCAGTGAAATAAAAAAGGATTAAGAAAGTGTTATGAATCAAAAGCGTTTCTCTTATGCTAACAAAAAACTGTATCTACTAAATAACTTCTTTAAGTATAATTTTTCTAAAAACCAATTTGTGCTATCTCAAAATATTATGTCAGTTATGAATAAAATATTGTTATTTTTATATGCAATAGAGCTGAAATCTCAATATTTTTTAAAATACATGTCGGTTTTTCACAAAGATTTTTTTTAATATTGTCAGAAACCACTGTAAATTGCATTAGATTATAAGATGCATATATATACAATTATTCTTTATTACATTTACTTAATCATAATTTTAAATGTGTAATTACTCCTTAAGCATTATTTTTTACACAGAATTTCTATTGGCGCAATTTTTCTATCATGTTACTTTAAACAAAACCTATTAGTCATGGACTGTGATTGATAAATGACTAAACATTGTTTTTATACATTTTATTTTAAACATCATTCTCAAAAGCCCCCGTTTAAATTTTTTTTCTCATTGAGGGAGTTTTTAAAAACGTTTTTATAGTTCCAACAGATGGCGACAACATATGCTTTATGAATTTTTCAATTGATGTTAAACCGAGATATATCTCTTGGAAAAAGTTTACCAGGAAATGGATCAGGTAAAAATGATTATAGAAAATATATACTTTAGTAAGATAAAGTAAACTCTAAAAAAATAATTGGAAATTGAAGATTTATTATTTTTCACTTATTAATATTTTTAATAGAAATAGTTATGTATTAACTCATAATGTTTTGAATTATACCCCGTTTAAAACGGAATACAATTCAGGTTATGTTTATCAATTAGGGAAGAACATTTTGAAAATTTCCAAAATATTGTACGAATTTTGAAATTTTTTACCTAGTACAAAACACTATTTTTAAAGGATATATATGTTTAGGGTTTTTTTAGTATTTTGTTTACATTTTCTCGTTATTCTCGTATTATTCATTTTATTGGTGTAACATACAAACTTATTTGGAAAGAAATTTAAGTGAACTATATTCCTTTCTTAAAATATTTTAAATAATTTTATTACATCATTGAATAATTTTAATCATTTCATAATTTTTTTTTAGGTTTTCTATCTAAAGTTATTGCTTTCTTTTAATATCTATTGATTTATGATTAACTGACCTAATTCAAGATGACATTTCTGTGGATACTAAATAAATTGCACTTTCCGAGGTTCCAATCATACAAGGTGTAAAAAGTACATTTTTAATTTAATGTTAAAATTTTATTAGGAATATACATACAGGCAAACTGAAAAAAATATTTGTACTTGTAATCACTATACCCAGAGATGGTACAGCTGCTATTGTTCAGTCAAATCAGATTAAAAATCTAAGAATCAAAATGTGTTGTTAGAGCTAAATCTTAAATTGACAATGAGAAATCAATGACAACCCTTTACTCTAGGTATTTGTCCAATAAGATGATTTTTAACACATGTTGCTAATGTGCGTGCTTTACAACGCAATTAAACAAGGATAACACCATCATGTTGCTGAAAACATAAATGAAACTTGTCTAAAACACGACGCCTCTCCATTCCTGCGTCCGGATCATTGATGATCATACCATTAAAATCACTTTTTTTATGATGTAATATTAGAAACCGGTATTGATGAGTTGAAATTCATGTTGCTGAAATGTCGTTGAACTGTTATTCAGATATTTGTTGTCATTCAAATGCCCATTTCCTCACAGGGATCATTGTACGATATATTAAGGCCATGCAGATAATATGTCTGTCTTTTCGACTGTTATTGATCATGTACAACTGCCCTTCAGGAGGTTTACTTTCTTTAAGTAAACACGGGTATCACAATCCCGAGGAACCCCAGTGATCTGCTTTCTTTTATTTCTTTTCTTCTATCCTCTACTCTTCTGCTTTTCTTTCCTTTTCTCCCTCATTGTGGTTGCCTCTGATGAGGTTGAGGACTCGCCTTGACAGCTGTCGCCGTTCTGTTGCTTTTAGCTTCTCTTGGGGAATAAATCACCCACATGTTTGCCGTACGTGGAGACCCATGTCCCTGAAAAGGAGGGTCCTGGTAATTGAGGCCTCCAGAGACCAACACATTACTTTGGCCTCTGCTTCAGGTAAACGGGAGGTGTATTGTGGTCCTTAGCACATCAATCGGCATATGGATCATGCGTTCGGTGCATGTGCTGAATCATTCGTTAAGGGTGGAGGCCATCACAGGGATGCACTGTGAGCGTATAGGACGTGGCTAGCACTGGTGCAGCTGGTCTGCATACCCTTGTTGGACTCGGTGGTGGGAGGTGCCGTCAAGTCCTGAAATTTCCATTTCTATTGTAGTAAAATACAATATTTCGGTTCACCCGCGAGAGCATATTTTCACACTTTTAAAGGCAAAATTCTACATTATCCATCAAAAGAAGGGTACTTTTGATAACGTATCCCTTTTCCTCATCCAGAAATCTATTACAAGCGCAATTGGGGAAGTGAGGAATATTAGAAAACTGCGTTTTTGAGATTTAATGGTGGAAGTTGTATCTCAAACACAAGCAACCGAGATAAATAATATGAGCATGCTTGCTAACTTTGAAGTGTCCGTCTCTCCTGATAATAGTCTTTACTTTTCTCGTGGTGTGATTTCAGCCAGAGATTTGCTAAATACACCAACGGATGAGCTTCTCGAAAATCTTAAAGGTCAAAAAGTCTCCACTGTTAAACGCATTACTGTCAGACGAGATGGTAAGGCAATAAATACCAAACATCTCCCTCTGAAATTTGCGAACCAGATCCACCGCAGCATATTAAAGCTGAGTAAATGAATCTATCCGTTAGTCTATATATTAATTCTAATTTCCATATTCCATCTATTTTAATTCTTTGCTCTGGTTCCAATGCCAGCGATTTCGTCACTCAAAAGTAGCTTGTATGGTAAACTTATTTGCGCTCGATGCACAGCAGTTGGCCATGAAAGTTCTTCTTGCACTGCCAAAGAAAAATGTGTCAACTGCAAAGGTGATTAACCCTCCTACGCTAGAAGTTGCCTTATCTGGCAACTGGAAAAGGAAATCATAACAACCAAGGTTAAGAAAATCTGTTCATATCCCGATGCGAGACATTCTGTTGCATCTCGTACATCTCAAGCAGGAGCAAGCTTCGCAAATATCGCTGCCAAAGTCACTAGAACAGCTAGTACACAAATAGATAACTTTTCACTTCTTTGTGGGGAAGTGATGATACTAACTCTCGTGGTCGTCAGATACAGTAATTTATTTCTGATAATTGCCTCTGTCTCATCAACACCGATAAGAAAACATATTTCCACATACCAACAAGAATTTTTCATTCTCTTGATCTCGCCATTTATTCACCCTCACTTCCGCCATTGTTAAATTTAACAGTAGGGAATGATCTGCATAACAGCGATCATTTCCCACTCATCATTTCCCATACTAGAGGTAGTACTATGCGACATCGCCTACCTACTTACTCTTACGGTCGGGCAGATTGGAGTCTATTTACACAACTGACAATTGTTGATACAAAAATAGTTACAATCAAGGATATTGATGAAGGCGTTTATACTATCACTGAAACAATGATAAATGCAGCTGATTCTACAATTCCAAACTGTTCCTCTATGCCAGACAGGCGTTGTAAATTATAGTGGAATGATGAATGTCAAAATGCAGAGGAGGATATGGGGGTCATTTCGGAGGTACCCCACAACGGAGAATTTAATTGTTTTTAAGCGAGCAAAAGCATTAGCTCGCAGAGCTCATCGTCAAAATGAGAAGGAATCTTGGTCTCGCTATCTTTCTTCTATAACATCTTCTACATCCAGTAAGCAGGTGAGGAGAAGAGTAAAGGTAGCCAATGGTATCTATCAGGAATTCTCTATCCCTGTTTCAAAAACCGGAGCTGCTGTACAATCTTCTCCTCAGGAAATTGCTAATGTACTTGGTGAAAACATTGCTAATGTCTCAAGCACTGACTCTTTTAATCCTTCTATTTTGAGGACTAAGAGTCATGCTCAGCTAACTGCAATTCGTTTGAATCAGGGACCAGCATTACCATACAACTGCGAATTTCAGATGTCAGAATTAAAGAAAGCATTACTGCAGGCCAATAATACCAGTACAGGACCTGACGGAATCAGCTATCAAATGCTTCTACATTTAAGTTCCGATAACCTGTTGAGCTTATTGCATTTGTTCAATAGGATCCGGATGAAGATAAATTCCCAACCCTTTGGAGAGAAGGAATAGTGATTCCGATCCTAAAGACTGGTAAAGACCCTTCTAATCTTTTGAATTATCAACCTATAGATCTGATGAGTTGCTTATGTAAGACTCTCGAACGTATGGTCAATGCCCGTCTCGTATATGCCTAGAAAAGAATAACTGTATTCATATTAATCAGAGTGGCTTCCGCAAAGGAAGATCCACTCTTGATAATGATACATACTTGGAAATGCAGATCCGCAATGCCTTTGTACGGAGGAGTCATCTCGTTTCACTTTTCTTTGACATAGAGATGGCTTATGACCGTACGTTGCGTTATGGAATTCACCATAGGATTTATGATTTTGGCTTTCTGGTTAATCTGCCAATATTTCTTCAGATCTTTTTAAGCTCCTGTGTTCTTAAAGTCCGTATTGGAAGTATTTTTTCCAATACTTTTAATCAATCTGAGGGCTTTGCTCAGGGTTCAGTTTTAAGTGTCACACTTTTTAATTTATTCATAAGTAATATCCTCTATATCTTACCGTCATCTATTAAAGGAACTTTGTTTGTTGACAACCGGCAAATATCTTATCAGGGGTCCAAATACGTGATTGGTTGAGAGATAATTACAAACTGCTGTAAATAAATTAATTGCATGGTGTGCTGAAAATGGCTACACTCTTTCTCTTGGCAAGAGTAGTTGTGTCCACTTTTGCATAAAGACTAGCCTGCATAATGATCCAATTATTTACATCGACAATACACCTATACCTGTGGTCAATGAGGTAAAATTTCTGGATGCGATATTCGACAGAAAATTTACTTTTCTTTCGCAAATTTTAAATCTGCGGAAGAAATGTGAGCGAACGCTTAATATCCTGAAGGTGTTATCAAGTACATCTTAGGGTGCAGATCGCTCGTCACTCCTTCGGGTTTATCAACTCTGATATTATCCCGTATTAACTACGGATGTGTTATGTATGGATCTGCAAGGTCTTCTGTCGTACGCAGATTGGACACTGTCCATCACTCTGCCCTGAGAATAAGTTATGGCGCATTTCGCTCATCCCCCATCTAGAGTCTGTATGTGATATGTCATCAATTACTACTATACTTGTCCCGAATGCAGCTGTCTCTCGATTACTACACTAAGGTTTTGTCGATCCCTCTTCATTCATTATGTTCCATGGTTCCAAATGCCTCTATTAAAAGAATTTATGATGCTCGTCCAATGATCATCCCACCTTTTCTCACTCGAATAAAGACACATTTGTCTCGAACGTATCTACTTGATTTGCGGATTGAATCACTAAATTACTTTGCTCATCCACCTTTGTATGATCCGACACTTAATTTTATTTATTCCTTTGCTAAGTACAAAACATCTGACACAACACCTTTTGTCTTTCAACAGCTATTTTTTCTCATCGCAGTCAGTATCAACTATACAAACCTGTATAACAGATGGATCTAAATCAGCAGGACATGTTGGCTGTGGAATTTTTTTTTAAAAATACTTCTTTCAGTTTCAGCCTACATTAGTTCTGCTCCATTTTTACTACTAACGCAACAGCTATCTACCTCGCACTTCAGCAAGTGAATACAGATGACTATCATCAATTTTGTATATACACTGACAGCATGAGTGTTATGGAGGCTCATAGAGACAATAGTTTTAATAGTCATCCTGTTGTGTCTAGGATTTTCAGAGAATTGGAATCCCTTGCTGGCAAGGGTTACAAAATTTTATTTTGTTGGGTAACAAGTCATGTGGGTCTTGATGGGAATGAGAGAGCGGATGCAGCTGCAAAGGCTGCATCTTGTCAAATTATACCATCGGTTCTGCTCTCTGATGTAAGAAGGGGTGTTAAAACATTTTCCTTATGGCAGGAATCATGGAATATTCAAGTTGTCAATAAATTACATTAAATTTTCTCATCCGTCACTTCATTATCTGTTTTATCGCTGCGAAGTGGAGACGTTAGATTAACTCGCCTTCGTATCGGACACACACGTTTCATACATAGACATCTATCTCTAAGTGAATTAAATTTATGGTTTGAAACGTGTGATGAACCATACAAAATTTATCATATTTTAATTTCATGTCATTATTTTAACCCTCAACGTTTACAATTTTTTAAAACTGATATTTTAACCTTGTCTGATTTGTTTGGGGTACCATCCTATAGAAATCTTTTTGACTTTTTAAAGGCGATTGGATTTTTCAAATTATTTAAATTTTATGAATTTTATTTTACATTTATAATTATACTCATATAGATTTTAATGGATTTATATACAATAATTTATTTTTTTAACTTTTTAACGTTGAGTGTGTGTTTTGCTTTCAAAGGATTTCCTAAAAATTTAATTTTTTGGCACAGCTTGTTCTTTTTGGACCTTGCACCACAAAACGCAACCAACCAACAGTATACAATTGAAATTCAATTTTGCATTCAATATGAAATCATCATTCCTCCTTAACCTATTATGGGAATATTTAGCAAGATTAAATATATTTCATTTAGTCTTAAATATATTGTTATCTTGACTAGCAACACTGCTACCTGATAAACCACAACTGCAGTCAGTATAATACAATTTTGATCATTATTAGCGTCAGAAATATGCTGATAAGCATTTTTTACACAAAACATTACTAGTGTTTTTCTCCAGACAACCACAATCAAATATATTCTATGTATGAGAAACTGCTGTACAATTTCTTCATTTGTGAACATTCATTGATACAATCACTAATTTTACATGAATACATTTAAACGCTTTTCATTGGGCAACTTCTTGAAAGAAACATTTCTCGAGTGTTTTTCATCGCCTTCTTGATGCAATAATTTTAACTCTCAAGTGTAATTTTAACGAAATTTAAACAAATACTGTACTGGTATTGGGATTTCTTTGCACATATATTAAGACCATACATACTTTACATTATTAGTTTAAAAGAATTCATATTACATTAGAGGATTAAAAAAATATTTACAGCAATTTTCATTTTCAAAGTAATGAACAGTGTTTCACTATTAATGAAAGAAAATGATTATAATGGTTTCAGAAATAAGAAAATCCTATGAAAAAATCAAAAGAAAAATACGGTATTTCTTTTTCTGTGAACAAAAAAAATTTCAAAATTATAAGAAAATACTAATTTTTTTTTTTTATATTTTTTTGGGTGTATTTTGGGTATCAAAATATACCCAAAAATTTAATTTCAATAATATGTAAAATTTTTATTTTATTTCTGCATAAATAACTATACCTGACTACTAGATATGAATTTTTGGTAAGTATAATTTTCCAGTTTATGTTGTAATAAAATTTTCATATTTAGTCTTAAATATATTATTTGAATTTGTATCAAATCGTTTAAATTTCATTATGTTTTTATAATTTAAAATATGAAATTTCTTTGAATATTTTGAATACTTTTTTATAAGTAAAAGTAACTAAAGTAGTTTTGTAAATTAAATTGTCATCGCGTAGATAATAGCCTAATAATAAAGACTTCTATAGCACTTTGTGTCTAAAAGGCCTTTTTACGCGCTCTGAGTTTCTCGTCTGAACTTGCTCGGATCTCTTTGCCATCGGGAAATCGGAGTGTGTAAACACGTTCTCGGAGATCGCGATCCGATCTTGGAAAGAAGTAAAACATGTGCTACTTTTTCATTTTAGATTTTGTCCACAGCAAATCAACTTTATTGAAGAGTGATGTCATCGGAAAATCACGAAGAGTGACGTCACGAAAATCAAATTTTCTTGCAAGCAATCAGTTATCAAAATGAATTGAATAAAGAAAACATCGAAATTTTAATTGAAGAATATGTATTTCAAAAGAGGAAAACCAAATTTTTTTTAATTATTCATTTTTTTCGAAAAGTAAAAAATGAATATCACTTCGTAAAGCGTTGCAATGAATTGCTTGACAATTTTCGCACTTCTGGTAGAATCTACTCTAGCCTGTCATGGACTACCCAATCAAATGGAATGCGAAATATCTACTTGCAAATCAAAATTAGGATTACCAATCAATGAAAAGAACATTCTTTATACTGATGCACGCAAATGAGAAGATTTTTCTGAACATATTATCTACATTTTCGCGTACTTGTATTTTTTTTGTGCTCTGATTATATTTGGACTGTCAGTATTAGTTTGAATTTAGTCTAATGATTAATTTCTTAAAATTTATTGCTTTCTATACTCTTATATATCATTCTAAGAAACAGAAAAATGACAACATTTCATAATTGTTACTAAATTTTGGGGTTGGTTTGGTTGTCACTCAATAGTCACAGCAGATAATTATATCCAGACCTATAATTTAAATAATTCTTCCTCAATCTATAGCATTTTTCGGAAAGGAGTAAATATTTATTTATTTTCTTGGTATTAGTAACAAGGCTTTGAATACATTAAATAAATATTATGATTTTTTAAAAGAAATATATTTTTAATTACTATACTAAAAGTAGTAAAAAATCTGTTTTAACATTTTTAACAAATATATACGAATAAACATTGAGTATTATGCAGATTATAATCTTAAATACGTTTTATGACCTTTTAAAACTTTTGATAAAAAATTAAATGCTATCCCACAAACAGCAGTAATAGGAATTTCTCTTATTAGAAACTGTAAAGAGGCTTCCTAAAAATATTTAAAAATGTCCAGAAATTCCAAATTTTATGGGAAGTTAAATATCAACATTATAGATATATTTAAGATTCTTTCATATTTGAACTTGAATGCTGTTTTTATTTACTTTTCCTGAATGAATTTTTAATTTTCATTTTAGTTGATATAAAATATTTCTATACTCATTTCATTAATATTATGCAAACGTAGACAATATTTTACTAGTCTTTTTTTAAAATATTTTTAGCAATATGCATTAGTTACCTTCTTTCATATGCTTGTTTTAGGTGTTATTATTTATTTTAGATTTTGAAAGTGGCTCAATATAACTACTGCTGAATATTTTTAAAGAGTTTACAAAAATTCAAAACATTGAACAGATGCTTATAATGTTTTAGAAATAATGATAAAAAAATGTAATAAAAATGTTTGTTATTTTATGTGATAGGAAATCACAAATGAAAAAGATACAAGTTTTGGCTACATCTGTAAGAGTATGTTAATTGAAATGCAGAGATTTTATACTTCATGTTTTTTCATTACTTATAATATTCCTGAATGGTTTTCGTTCATAATATGATTTTAAGAAAGTCAAAAGATTGCATATTATACATGTGTTCTGTAACACGGTGTTTTACGTTTTTAAATGTAGGATATCCCATTTTTTCGATAAGATGTTGATTTACTCTTGATGTTGATTTATCTTAAATTACATCTAGAAGTGTAGTCTTTGATTCACAGTTTTTATAAAAAATTATATAATAAAAAGGAACACTCATATTTAAAATTTGAATTATTTCGTTTCTGAGTTATCAATTATTATTTTGATAAAATAATTTATGAATTTTTCGTCACATAAATATTTTATTAGTCATTGATATTATTGACTAAATTAATTTTATTAAAGCAAAAGTTTAGCTTGTATTAATTTCTTTAAACCTTTAGAAAAATTAGTCAACACAAATTTAGTGAGCTAATTCAATGAGATATTTCTTAGAAAGTATATTCATCAAATAGATTTTCTGAACATTATTGCGTTTGAAAAATTTTTATTGTATTTATAATGCCAGTTTCCTCATGCTATAGATATTTATTATAGTAAGACATTTGAAGTAATTCTCGATGATATAATATAATATTGTTTCTAAATACTCTTTATTTTAAAAGTGAAAATATAACATTGGTTCCAATATAAATAATTAAAAAATATTCGAAAAGTAAATTATTATCACTAAATAAACCCTTTTTGAGTTACATAATAATGTTTAATGAAATATATTCTTATGTGGATACTTTTTATTAAATATAATTAATCACACCATTAATGTTATATATTCTTGAAAGATAAAAATGTATGATTCGCCATAACAGCGATATCGTCATATATCAGCTTAATCTTCATAGATTTAAGATTTTTGAGTTATTATTATTTCAAGAAATTCATCAAGCTTTGCTTATAATCAAAGTCTTGATTGGCGTATGAGTAATTATAAAAATGGAAGCATCAAAGTAAAGATGAACAAATTTGAATAAAAAATTATCTCTAAGTTTCAAATATTTTCCTTTTTTTTAAAAGAATGAGTAATCATACTAAAATCATATCTATTTGGAATTACAGAAAACAATTAAAAAATATCTTGCTTAACAGATTAACTAAAGTCTTGAAATTGAAAATTTATTTTCAACTCTTTCATCGTATAACTATTTATATTTATTTTTAATTTTTGTATAATTTATTTACAATGTCAATTTTTATTTTTCAAGTCAAAAATTTATTCGTGTTTGAGGTATATAAACTATGCTTTGAACAATGTAATATATGATTGAAATTATTTGATTTGATGAGTAATTCAAACATATATTGCTTTCCTGTATTTACTTGACAAACGTATTATTAATTAGACAATTCTTAATAAGGATTAAATACTTCCAAGATTCCAAATAATAAAATCTTCAAAATCTCTTTATTCTAAACCAAGAGCCCTCCATTTGTAACCATCGTAGCTATTATCTTTGAACAAGAATTCAACATGCGTGTCTTCTCTTGATTTATTTACGATGTTATTCTTTTTCCATCATTTCCGATAACTTCTCCCATGAGTCAACTTGGCTTCTGTTTATGCTTGGTATGGTTTTTACTTTATTTTAATTTTTTTAATTCCTTTGCGAGAAAAGAATATCTCATTCTTCTGAAATACAATTTTTAGGAACCATAGAGTTGTGTATGATGCTTTAGAGGAAAATTATTATTTTTCTAACTAAATGAAGATATATTTCTAATTTTCAAATTTTAGATAGAACGTACTTTCAGGTATCCAGTTTATATCTTCTTAAATGTAAATCTTAGAGTTAAAAATATCTAAATAAAATCAACATTTATGCAAATAACATTTTAACCAATGGGAAAAAAGAAAAAAAAAACCCACGAAAATACTGTACTATAAGTATTTATTTATAAAGAAAATTTCTCTTGTTACTTAACTTTATATTTTCATTATACTTATAAGATATTAGCTATTAATGGGAATGCAGTTTTAATAAAATATCAAATTTTATTTTTAAAAGGAAAGAAAGAAACTTTAAGCAGAAAAATTTCAGCAAATTAATTCAGAAACATTAAAAAGTTTTGGTTTTTTAATCAAATAAACCCATTTGCAGCAAAATATATTCCATTTTTCTTCCGATATCAATACCTTCTTACATACAAAAACACAATACAGTAAAAAACTATATTAAGATTGACAAGCTCTATAACAGATGTCCTTTGTTCAAAGCGAAACAAAAAATAAAAATCTCCAGAGAACATCACCTTTAGTTTTGTATTTTATTTCAGTGCACTGGTAGGTGATTGATTGTTATGTCGATTTAAAAAGTTTCGAGAACATGGTGATGTGACTTCTGTGAATTTGGCAATAATTGACAAACTCGTAAAGTAAAATGCCATCAGATTGTGAAACTTCATCCAAATATAAGTGGGCAAAGGAAATTCCGGATTTTTCAAATTATCACGCTGCAAAAGAATTCTAAGATCTATAACGTATCTAAAATCATCTATCCATTTTCAGGTTGTTAGTATCAAAATTAATTTGAAAGGAAGGAGAAACATTAAAAATTATTAAACATTTCTCCTTTTTTCCAAATAATGGAAAGCGCTCACCTTTTAATACTATAAAATAAATATAATCAGAAATTTTTTGTGATTTTATGTCTGCAAAAAAGGTGCTCCTGAGTTTTTCAAATTTAGGTTATATAATGATATTTTTAGATTTTATTATAGTTATAATGATGAAGTGAAATCACTTTCATGTAAACTCTTGTGTTTATTTATGACGCATGAGTCAATTATGCTAAAATCTAGAACTTTCTGGCAATTTTCAATTTTATGAATATTTCGATTATAATTGTATAACTTTATTGATGTTAGAAAACCGGCAACAATCTAGAAATCAATAGAATGATAAAATTTGTTTGCTTGCATTTATTTTCGTAGAAGTGAACAATTTGGTGTTAAAGGTTCTAGCGCACATTTAAATATTCAGGATTCTAAGCACACAATTTTTTTTTTACATAAGATCAGCAGATATCTTGAATTACTCGATTAATAAAGTGAGCATGTGATAAAGTTTGGGAAATTTGAAAGTTATATGCAGAGAAATGTTTACATCAATTGCAGAAGAAGTTAATCGTAAATCAAATAATGCTTGTTAAAAATGTTTTCTACAAAATATGTGAATAAGAATTTTGGTGTTAAATGTTTTGATGAATTTCTTTTATTGCATTCATTTTTAGACCTCAAATACCTTTTGATAGATCACTTGTATTGCTTTGCTCTTTTAAAAGTTAGTATAATAATTTAATCCTTTTATTCTAGTATCATAAATCTTAAATAATATTAATTGTAAAAATTGCAAAAGATTTTTGAATTATATCAACTCAAAATCTTTTTGTCATATTTTCAATTTTTTTTTTGTCTTCTACTAAAATACTCTTTAAAACAAATTAAATTCTTTATATGTAATACGATTTCAGTATAAGCATGCATATTATCAAATGCCATAATTCACATTTACTTTAAAAATGTTAACACACCAAATAAGAATTTTGATTTAAAAATATAATATTTATATGAAAAATAACGTTTCATTCGTATAAATTCTCATAAGAAAAGTCATTCTAAAATAGAAAGAAATTTGTTTCGTTGTGTCTTATTCTTTGAGCTACCTATTTATTTGTCTATTTTAACAAGCTGTCATCTAATTTTTAACGCCTTTGGGAGGTTTTTTTATGTCTTGTTTTCCTTCCTTTTTAAAGTTAAAGTACAAAAATGTTTCTAATTCGAGTGTATACACAGACGCATTATATGAATAGATCCCACCTATTTTCTCCTATTTTTAGTTTCGCCTTGCATGTCTGTTGCAATTTTCTCTGAAGAAGTGTAACGAAATGTATGTATTAGAAAAACCAATTTTTTTTTCAAGATCTCAAAAACTTCTAGCCAATAATTTTTTATAATTAATCTACAAAGATACTTAGCTTATTTGAGATCTGTGGAAAAGCTACAATTTGTTCATCAAAAACAATATTTTTTATCAAAAAAATTAAATTATCTCAAATTAAGGTAATGTGATTAACTTATTTTAATCTATTTCATATACAACATCATTTTTGATATATAATGTTTTGAGAAATTGATACTGTAAAATTTATTCATACTTTAATCAACAGAATGTATGTGTGTGCATATATTATTTATACTATTATTCCCTTAATTCAAAGATTTTTGCATACAATTAATATGATACCTGAGTATTATTAAAATAATTTATCATTAAATATTGTAGAATTTGTTAATTTTTTCATATTATTTGCTATAATACTTTTTTAAATAAATATGAAATTAAAATATGATAACATGAGAAGCATTAAAGCTTTTATTTAATTTTAATTAAATAATTAGATTTAATTTTAGTTTAATAAGATTGATTTTATATCAAAAACAAAAAGGAAGTTAAATTAAATTATTCTTATGCTTCTAAAAGACATATTACTGTTTTTTTCTTGACTTTTTGTAACGAAGAAGATACAATAAAAGGAATATACTGAAAGTGTATTTCACTTGCAGTGAAAACAAAAATAATATTTGAATGCAATATTTGAGATAATCATACCTACGAATATATATATATATATAAAAAATATAATAATACCTTATATATATATTTTAATATAAAAAATACATATATAAGGTTGTATGAGAAAGCCTTTGCAAAGTTGTCTACGTTTGGAATTTCCATCAGAAGCGTAAAATGTCAGATTTTCAGTGGCCAAATTGTAGGAGCCCAACTAGCTGGAGCAACAGTAACCGAAGCATCCCAACTTTTTGGCGTTTTTAGAGGTATGGTGTCTAAACTCATGAGAAAAGAGCGTGGAAAGACAAGCTGTGCAAAGCAAAATAGTGCACGGAAGGAGAAGCTGAGTGAAAGAGATTGACGGGTATTAAAGCGGGTTGTAATGTCTAAATAGAAAACAACTGCAGCCAAAGTGACCACAGAGCTTAATCAGCATCTGAATTCTCCAGTGTCAATAACTACAGTTAGGAGATACCTTCGTAAAGAGAACATCTACAGCAGAACAGCAATTCTCAAGCCGCTTGTTACCCGTGCTAATGTAAAACGTCGTGCAGAGTGGTGCCATAACCACAAAAACTGATCTATGGATTAGTGAAAGACTGTTATATAGTCAGACGAATCATGTTTCACACTTTTCTCCACAGCAGGAAGGGTACAGGTCATGAGAACATCTGCACCAGCATATGATCCTGATTGTCTTCTTCCAACTGTCAAGAATGGAGGTGGATCAGTTGTGATATGGGCAAACGTGTCAGTGTTTTCTGCTGGTCCAATCGTAACCCTGAAAGGATGAATCACTGGGGAGAAGTATAGAGAATTTTAGCTGATCAAGTTCATCCTATGATGCAAACTTTGTTTCCTGCAGAAGATGGCATTTTTAAGATGATAATGCACTCATTCATGCAGTCAGAGCTGTCCAATCATGGTTTGATGAACTTGAGGATGAAGTGGAACATCTACCTTGGTCCTCACAATCCCCAGACCTCAATATAATCAAACTTTTGTAGTCTATTTTAGAGCTTTCAATCCGGTATCGATATCTTCCACTGGCATCTCTCACGGAACTTTCACAATATCTCCATGAAGAATGGTACAATATTCCTCTTAACGCACTATTGAGAACTTGTACGATTTGATTCCCAGGCGAATCCAAGCTGTATTACATGCCAAAGGTGGTCCTACTCCATATTAATAAAGGATTCCTTGAAAATCTTGGGTGTTTTCATTATTTTGATAACCACACACACACACACATATATACAAACAAAGATATATATATATATATATATATATATATATATATATATATATGGATCCAGACAATCTACAATTCGTAATTAGTTTATAAATTTGAACTAATTTTTTTTACTAAGGACTTCCGAGTTCCATAATAGGCATTCCCTTAAAGATTGATTTTTACCTTAAAATCTTTGATGGTAATGACATCAGAGGAGGAGATTAAATATGAGCTAGCAATTTCGTAACACGATGTGAATTAATATTATAAGAACATTATTCCGTGAGTTAACTTTCATTGATATTGAAATTGTCATCTTTTACATATAGTATAGGACTAAAGCATTTGTGGTTTTAATATCTGTACACTCAGCCGACCAACAGCAATTAAAATATTTTTCTCAAAACATGTTAATTCATGTGAAATTTTTTATGAATTTTGAACAATTTACCAGCAAAATTATAAGGAATAATATCTTGTTGTTTTTTATGTAAGTGTCTACATTAAAATTGTTCTAATAATATCAAATTTTTTATATTTTTATGAATTATACTAATATTTTTAAAACAGCTTATAATATGAATTAGTAACAATTTATAATTGCTATACTATGAGAAGCACAAGAATGATTTATGTATAATTAACACAAATATAATGATTGTAAAAGTTTGAACTAACTGGATCTCAACTTAAGCTAAATTTTCATTAAAATTTGCAATAATCATTGTTTGCTATATTTTTACTAAAAGGATTTAATCAAAATTATAAAAATGTAAATAAATAAAAAATGCAAACTATAAATTTATTCAAAAGAATGATAAATAATTTATTCTAGAAGAGTCAAGAGCTAACAAAATGAATCTGTGTAGTCAGATATACACATACCCATCTATATATTTATATGTATTTGCTGATACTCTATAGTTTTTAATAATTTTGTACATTTTATTTATTTTTGCTCATTTTATTTGTACATTTAGTTTTGGACATTTATTATAATAATAATTTTGTACATTTCCTTTTAGTTGAACAAAGAACCATATCAGATGCACACGTTGTAATAATTATGAGTGATGCAATCGATTTGCTGAGTAACTAAAATAGAAAACCAGTGTTTGGGTGAAAGCAGTGGAGATCACTTGGGAATTAGATATACCTGTTTCGATGGTTCTTAATCCAGGACAGTGATTAAGTTGACTGGGTATAATATTCCAAGACTTGCAGTGTCTTGTGATGTTCGCTAAGAGGCACATTGCCTAACGCTATATAGAAATACTCACAGTAAATTCTTTCAGAATCAAACTATGTGATCGAGGCAAACTGCATATAGACGACCAGTTGAGAAATTTGACAACCAATAATATGTATAATGTGTCTATGCTCTTACGAAATCACACAACACATCAATTGTGTTGTGGAAACATAATTCTTAAAGGAGCAACATAGATTCTTTATTTTCATTTAAAACAAGAGGAAATGAGGATCAGGAAGTCATTCCTTTTACAAAATATTTCAAGCAGGCTTACTTATTACGAATACTTTAATTTAGAGCGAGATATAGATTTTATTAACTTTTGTGACAGTTTGTGATTCGGCTGATAAAAATTATTCAGAAAAAATATTTTTTCGGCAATCTTAATAGCTACCATCAATTTTTGCAAATATCCAAAAATTAGTTACTTTGAAAATATATTAGATTAATATGAGAAGGCAGAATTATATTAGAAGAACTTTGTTAGATGGATCATTGTATATCTTTCTTGCTAACACAATGAGAGTCGTATGGAAATTAGCCATGATTCTTATATGAAACTTTTTTGAGAGGATTCTGTTCCAAATTTATTACCGTGTACGACATTAGCTAACTGTTCTATTCTTGTAGAAGAAAGGAACAAAATCATTACATTTTTTTTAAACACACTGATGGGAAAAAAATCCCAACACCAAGAAAGAGTTGTGCTAGTGAAACAAAATTTGGCAGGCATGTTAATACATCTGAAAGATAACGTCGATTCAAATTTTGCGATCAGCGCATCAGTGTGACGCAGTAGCGACACACGGAAGATGCAAATCAGGTTAGCTTTAAATACGTGCTGTAACGTTCCTGAGCGTTATTTAGCGTCGAGATCTGGTGTAGTGAATTGATACTAGCCCACAATGCCTTTAAGAAGATGACGAAGCCATTATCAACAGCTCACTGAGTTACTACGAGGTAGTATAATAGACTACGAGAAAGTGGATATTCTTTCCGTGATATAGCAGAAAAGCTTAGCAGGATTCCATCCACTGTGCATGAATGTTGGCAGCAGTGAAGCAGCAGCTCAAGAAGACCGGGTTTCGTGCGGAAAACCGCCGTGTTCGTCTTATGGCCGTAGCGAGTCGTACTGCGTCTGCAGCAGAAATTCGAGCAGTAGTCGGCACCACAGTGACACATCGATCTACTACATATCCGTTACTTCAAGGACAGCTCCGAATCAGACGAAAAGTAGCGTGCATTTCAATAACACCAAGCCACTGCCATTTGCGACGTCAGTGGGGTTAGGCCCATTTTAGAACGGAGTGGAGATCTGTTGTGTTTTCTGATGAAAGCCATTCTGCATTGGTGTTCTGTTCTTCTGCATTGGTGTTAGTGATGGCCATGTGTTGGTTAGGAGGAGGCCAGGTGAGCGGCTGCAGCCATCCTGTCTGCCGGCTAGACACACTGAACCTACACCTGGAGTTATGGTCTGGGGAGCAATTTCTTGTGGCAGCAGAAGCAATCTCGTGGTTATCCCACGCACATTGACAGCAAATATGTACGTCAGTCTGGTGATTCAACTTGCTGTTCTGCCTTTCATGAGTAGCATTCCAGGAGGTGTTTTCTAACAGGATAACGATCGACCTCATACTGTTGTTGTAACCCAACGTGCTCTACTGGGTGTCGACATGTTGCCTTGGGCTGCCAGATCATCAGATCTGTCTCCAATTGAGCATGTATAGGACATCATTGGATGACAACTCCAGCGTCATCCACAACCAGCATTAACCTTCCTTGTATTGATCGACCAAGTGCAACAGGCATGGAACTCCATCCCACAAACTGACATCCAGCATCTGTATGATTCAATGCATGCACGTTTGTATGCTTGCATTCAAAATTCTGGCGGTTATACCGGTTATTAATGTACCAGTATTTCACTTCTACAATGGCTCTTATACGGCTTAAATTAACCTGTGATCTTAAAATTGTAATCAATTACGTACTTTACCTAGATAAATGTATTGCTGAAATTTCATTACTTTAAAATAATAATTTCTTGGTGTTGGGATATTTTTCCATCAGTAATTAATTTATTTATAAAATAATTAATTTCTAAATCCAATTTATTATAATAATTAATTGCTATATAATTTAAATAATGTGTAATGAGTTATTTTTTTTCCTAAATTGCTTTCAAAACAAAGAATATATTGAAAAAAATAATGAAAGCTTACTTTGACGTACATAAACAGTCAAAAAATCAGAATAATGAACTAAAGATAAAAATAATTTCTCCAAATTAGTTTTACTTATTCAAATTAAAAATGAAAATTTTTTATCCTATAAGAAGTAATTATCCATATTTTGAGTATGGAGTGACATTATTCTGTATATTACTTTAAGAAAAATTCCGTGTTTATTTTATGTCCTGAATGCATACATTTAAATATTTTGTAATAAATGTGTTTTTCTTAAGCATAATTTTTTTCAGAATTTTTATTTATAAGATGTGTTCAATGTTTGTTTCAAAAAGAAACGATTCCTTTGAAACTTAATATTAAATAAATAATTATGAAAGGGAGATATAAATATAACTTTGTTTCTTAATACTATCACGAAATTCAATAAAAAGGAAAAAAAAATATATTAAATAATTAAAAATAAATAACATTCGCTAACAGTTCGGTTATTAAATTTTTTTCAGTTTCTTAAAAGAGCAAGATAGAGTCCTAATTCTCATTAAAAACTAGAGAAAATAAAAAAGATGAAACTATATGTGTTTTTATAATGCTACTCAATATAAGCAACCAAATATATATTTAAAACAAAATAAATGACTTTAAAAATAGATTGTTTAAAAATTTAGAGACAGATTCACAAAGTTATTCAATGAAATCAGGATATATTGAAGTACTATTACCCCGAAAAATTAAGCTTTGAATGAAATATCCTTTGTTAAATGAAAATTTTCTCTTTAAAATTCATTTCCTAAAGCATTTTTAGCTTCATTTTACGAACCTAATTATAGTACCTGCATTTAACAACTGGAAATGGACATGAATTTTTTATTACTCCTATACAACTAGATCTAAAATGATCTAGACACACTAATGGTAAAAGGCGTGCTTAAAGCTGCAAAAGAACTATTTAACATTACCATGTATTCCTTCAAATTAAATCAATATGACTCTCTTTAATGACTATTTTCAACTTTCCAAAAATGTATACTTGATATACAAAAACTAATAAAGAAATAAAATACTACTTAACTTTACACACACACACACACACACACACACACACACACACACACACACAC